>UZAN01039528.1:142096-153472 GCA_900618425.1 Echinostoma caproni
AACAAGCTGTATTGACCAAGTGCGATCACATGATCATCAAACAATTTCTTCATCCGTACTGTTGCGTGTAACAACGAAAGCCAATGAACAAAGGTCACCGTTTGTCCTGATGGAATGAAAAGATGTTCAAAACTGCATTTCTCTGTCAGTTGTGTGATACTTTAGTTTATACTTGAACATCGCCTGTGGCCAAGTCAAATAAAATTGTTCATATGTATTGAAGGGATACAACGAAAACCACAAAATTAGGCCAACAAGGAAAGCACTGCCCATGGTAAACTATCCTACACGTCCAGCTTGATATCCAGTGGCTGAAGACAGTTTCACGGATTTCGACTCCAATACAAAGAAGGAATGCATGTGGCTACAATAAATCACCCTCAATCATGGATAATGCTAGTTAGATCACCGCTTGTTTTTCGTCCATTAAGCTCATAGTTGCCAAGGCAATAAACAGAAGCTACGCACCCACCCCCGCCATATTATCATTGAATGACCCAATGACCCCCGTTTCTCTGTGCTGTGCTACTCCCGATTTCAAGAAAGAGAAAAAAGAAACACCACCGCGTTCTTCATTCCAATTCAATCCAAGTTTTTATCAAGCTAACGTATCTGAACCAGGATGCAAAAATGCTGCTATGATGGACCAGACATGATTCAGGTCGTTTTTTACACTTCAACCTAACTCCTAACCAGGTGCTGTGTAAATTTACCACCGACAGTATCCAGAATTCGTCTTATGCAGACGGTGAATCGCTAGGACTTATTACAGTTCTGTTTCATGTTTTTTTGAGAGATATCTTGAAAGAGATTTTGTGTAATCAGTCATTTTGCCAGATTGGTCTTTGATGAATAGGGGGAGGGACAACCAATTTGAATTGATTAGCAACAAACAGCTAGATGAGACTTGTATCCATGGGAAACTATGTGACGCATAACTAAAGTGGGAACTTCTAAGTTGACCAGAGACTACCTTCGAAAGAATATTGCAATCTTTTGGCTGCAGATGTGAGTGGGTGTTAATGTCATTCGATTTCTCATTGTTATTCAGTAGTGACTCAGACTACTATTACGAATACTACAACTATTATCACATACTAATTTTATTTTCCGTCCAACTGTGTATGGCTTGTGTAATTGTACGGTATATTTTCAGGCAATAGATTGCGAATATTCAAAAACTAATTGTGAAGCTAGGAACTCATTGGATTAAATTCATGAAACCATTTTTTCTTGCATCCAAAGTAAACAAACTTGGAGCCCGATCGGTGTCGACACCATGTAAACAAAGGTTACTCATTCTACCCCCCCCTCCTCCCCCGGGCGAGCGGTACGACAGCGAAGAAGCGCAAGTTGCGTTTCCAATAGTGTATCATCTTATGATGGTGATTCGATACATGTGGTCCGTTCGTTTATCAACCCTAACTGTCGCAACCTGCACGTGGATTAACTGGCATGTGCAACCGGTAAAATATATACTATTTATTCACGTTTATCTCGTAACTGAGCACTGTTCACTTGTTCAATTATCACATGATATTATTGTATTTGTAAGAGAGTGGTGGGGGATTATACTTGATTAGATGATGATTTCGTCCAGAATGACTTAGGCATAAGCAGAATGCTGGAAAGCACTGACCGGACAGCTAATTCGACCTGGTTGGGTCTCATCATCATCAGCAGAGAGAGAGAGAGAGAATCCATCGACTCAACTAGGGATCGAGTCCTCCACGGTCTAATCATCTGCCTGGTGGCCTATTGGGAAGTATGCTTGCATTCTGTCTGTGAGGTCCCGGGTTTGATCCTCATTCGGATCGATGGATTCGCACTGCTGATGAAACCCAACCAGGTCGAAATAGCTGTCCAGTGCTTCCCAGCATTTCAGCTCACACCTCAGTTTTACGACTTGATCATCATATTTATCACATCTATCTGTGTATTATGTAGATGAATAGGATGCTCGACATTTGCATCGACTTTTACGAACAAATTGGAGGTGTAACGTGCTAGCTGAATATTGTGAGGTCAATCTAAAAGCAGTGGCAGATGTATGACGCAATCGTTAAATTCCAAATGTTCATCAAATTTGGAGAGTTACTTTCTAATTATAAGAAAGAATATTTCCAGCAAACAGCGGGGTGAATGGGTCAGACGTCTTGTCTGTTGCCAGTGTTCAACCGAGCAAAGTGCTTTTTTTCAGGCCGTACTTAAAGAAAAGTACCATTGAAAACGTTTATCTGCAGTCATTATGACAGCCAAAGGGAAAAGCCACTCAACCGGTATCCTACTCACAATTCAAATGTGTCCGTGCATTCCAGACGCGTACGGGTAAGTGTTTTTTGATATAACACCAGTGATTTTTCAAAATTTTTTTCTTCTTTTCGGGGAATACTCACTGGTGAAGTGTCAATTCGGTCTTCATTGCTTTTCTATTTACCTTTTTCGTTCATCAACATATCTATCACAAACGGGAACGGATACGGTCCGTTGGTTTACAAGTGGGGTGTGAGATGACAAACTTCGTGAATCCGAAATCCGTACCTAGGTGCACCATTGCCAGTATGAACATACAAGTCTTCAATAAAATGTTTCACAATCGGGAATAGTATGTATGATTCAGTTGATGCACATTGATTAACTGTAAAAAGTACCGTTTGCGCAGTTCGCTGCATGTTTTGGTAAAAAGTATATTGTCGCATTTTTGAATGTGTGAACAAGTGGATGGACGAAAGCACGAACGGATTGAGTGATGGATAGATGAATGGATGGATGGATGGATGGATGGATGGATGGATGAATGGATGAATGTAATCATGCCAAAAGCATTAATTTTTTCCACGCTACCTTCATCTTTAAATGTCAGATGTAGTAACCTGATATTCTGTATAACTATATCAGTTACAATCCCAGTACCATCCGTAAAGATTTTGATACCGACTAAGCACATAAACTGCAATTACAATTCGATAATTCCAACAGCCCCAGTAGCCAACAGTGTTAGTTAGGAAGGAAATCCGGCCCCGAAGTACTAAAATTCCACGAATGAAAACTAGACTTGTTTGACTCATACACATACTGAAACACTCCAGTAGTTTGTTCTTTGTCCAAAAATCACCTTCAGTTAGCTTGATCGTCTGACTGACCGAACTGGGTTCGGTGACAGCAAAACAGCTAATAAAATTCTAAGCAACAAAAAATTATTTCTGTATGTAAATCATTGAATGAATTAATTTCACATGTTCGGCCCTCATACTACCGGCAATTTTTTTCCGTAGCACATGTTCGTCCACGGATAGCATCCTGCTGGCTGATATGTAGTAGTACTGTTCACCGTGTTTGTCTGTCTGTCTGTCTGTCTGTCTGTCTGTATCTCTTTTTCCTCCGAACCCGTCAGCTCAAAGCACATTAATCATTGTACAGTTGGGCGGGAACAAAATCCTGGAGAAGAAACAATCACACGCAAAAATCCGAAAAACAAGCCCAAGGATAGGTTTTACCGCCTTCCTTGTGGCGAGAGCAAAAAGTAGATTGCATCTTCCAAGCAGATTGCCCGCTTAGTTGTGTACAAGCAGACAATATCGGCAGAATTGAAAGCATCTCTTGTTGTTTCCCGATCAACTAACTGTACTGGCTGAGCAAAATCTATCCACTTTGGAAATATATATAATTGAATGAGATTGCTGGTTCGAAACATTTCATTTGAAATTCGTTTTTTTTGTTTCCATGTACAGGTAAAAATCTAGGTGATTTTGTCTTTCACTCTGCCAAAATCCCATTGGGCAACTTGGACCTAATCTAATCTGGTAATTGATTCTTTTCAAAACTTCGCCAAGCCCCGACAACCTCGGTTGGAGTGATACATGGATGGGAACAGTGGAATTTCTGCTATACAGTATTCATTCGCAAAGGATGAGACTTCTGGTAGTTCACCGTGGTGCAAGTATGTCATGGGCAAGAACGCAGAACACACCACAGTCGACATGGGTGATCAACAAAGTAGTGAATGAACTTCAACTTGCACTGCAAATAAACAAGAAGAGCTTGGTTTTATATCTAAACCCGAGTACTTTTCAACCACTCTTCAGTTTACCTAATAAGTTTTGACTTTTCGGAGAAACGAATCCATTTTCGAATGTGCCGGACCCTGGGTTCAGAGTGCTGCTGTTGATGTATTGTCTACGGTTATGAACGAAAAATTAATTTTATTCTCGACTGCATGGAACTTGTCATTCAAAGCCGACCGGCAAGGCAGTATGATGTTTATTGTTATTAAAGAGATACACTTTCGCTACATTATCTAACAGTTGAAAAACATAACGGTACACAGTTGATCAGAACATGAAGACCACTGAAGTTGTGAGATGCAAACAATTCATTCCCGCTCATCGGTAGCTAGGAAAAACACGTGCTTTATATTCATATTCATATTCAACCGTACCTGACCAAAGGTCATATGAGGTCATATGATATCTTCTCCCACATTCAAAGTACATTCAAAACCACATTATTTGTAAGACTGTCTAACCGTATCTTAGATTGCATTTACCAATAAGTAGATGATGGTTATTTTACTCCCTTTGTTAATATATCGAACACGTCTCACTGAAATTTTCTGTACTTCATGAATTCGAAGGAAACTATAGTATTCGTATAACTTGTTCAAGCTTATATGCCTACAGTTCAGTTTCAAGTGTACACTGGACGTCAAACCAAATAAGATGTACCATTTCATATGACATGCAAAGTGAGGAATGTCACTGAAGTTTGTTTCTTATACACAAAAGCTGATGTAGTCCACTAACGGCCTGTTCGTTATTAGTCAGGAGTCGGGCCAAGTAGGGTACACGAGAATTCTTACAAGAGAGTTTCGGACTGTGTGGACGAATGAGAACTCCAAGACGACAGATCAGGATATAACGGAGAAGAAGAGATTGGTCGAGAATCTTGTTGGTGAATTCAATACACGATTTAATGTGATCATTAATGTGATCTATGAATGATGAATTTTATTGTATTGTGTAGAAGACTTAGTGAGTTGTATACAAACTTTCAGCCAAAAATCGGGTGAGATCAATAATACATAACTGATAACCACTAAAGCACGACGAATGGTTTTGAAATATTGTTTGAAAAGGCCTGAAGACACTGCATAGGACCGACAGAGTAGAATGGGGTGAACGAAATTGGACAAAGCTGACCGTGAATTCCGTAATTGTCTGAGTTTGTGTAGCTAAAAGGAAAAGCGCCTCAGTTTCCCTATACAATTCTAAATGTGTCTGGACCATCGGAAGTTATACTTGACAAAGGCCATTTCGGACACAGGGTTACATTTAAGGGTTACAGCGCCCGTTGGAAATGAATAACGGGAAAAACTGAACATGCATGCACTCTAGGCACTGGGATATGTCCGGACCAAGACCAGATTGGTTGGAAAACTGTTGGATGTAGACTCCTGGATCGAACCCCCTACAAGGAGATTTCCACCAGAAGACAAACTGGAGTGTTCATTAGATAAATTTCTCAAGTTTTGGTCTTTACCGAGCCGTATTGGTCAAAACTCTGTTCTGAAGAGCACAGAAAATTCTGCACCGTGGACCAATTGCCATAGAAAAAGAGTTCACAGGACAAACATTACTGGATAATCGGTACCGCAGAATCTTCGTTGTTGTTGTTATTGTTGTTGTATGTATGTATTATAAACTACAACATCTTCCGCAATTACTCCAAAAGCCAAGCTGGTCCCAGTTCCAATCCATCGGATGTCCGTTACCAGCTCACTTACAGCTATTGTTACTCTTTCACTAGTAGAATAGGCGGATGTTTTTAGGGTGTTGGTGGTCAGGTGGATCCACCAGGTCATGGAAATAGTGATCTGAAGGTACTAAGTTCGAATCCTACCACTAACACCCATCTTTCACATTTCTTCATTTTCCCTGCCGATCTTCGTTTCACTTTGGCTCCCTTCATGAAAGTCGACTGTACATTTGTCTACTCAACTGAACAAAAAAGGAGGTAAAATATTTATTATTTATCTGTCCAAATGTGACTAACAACAAAACCCATGATGATAACTCAAATAACTACGCGAAACACGACTTGGTTGATTGTGAAGTGAATCGTAGATACAAGTCATAGATGATCCGCCCTGACCTATTCATTTACTTGACTATTACGCAATCAAATTCCGAAACTGTTGGTCATCAATGAAATCATGTTCATTCGGATTCACAAGCACGTGATCCGTGCACAAAAGAACCGGATCCAGAAAGTTTACTCGTATTGACAGAGTTTCCAATTGGCCTTCCTTCCCCATTCATTCTGACTGTTGGTTGCACCTTCACACTTACAAAAACACACACAGGCAGTTACTTATACCCTCTAGTGCAATACTCATGAATGACATAAATGAAGAATGTGTAAATAGCAATGCTTGTAGCTGACCACCTTCAGTTCTGATCAATTGGGCACAAGGATGTCAAGGTTTCCCGTTTTATAAAAGTGTGACAAATCGGCACCGTCTTGTTTGACAGGCGGTAAACTTGACATCTGTGACTCACTAACGGATCTCTTATCCAGAGCTAAGGATTTTCGCATGTGACAAGTTGAGTTTTTCAACCCCTTGTCAGAACAGGACACTGGATCACCAGAGCGGGGGAAATGGTATAATGACACAGATAAAACAAATGAATGAGTGGTGGATATGTCTGACAATATTTTGCCTCCCCCCCTAACCACGGGTTTAAAATACTCAAGCAGTTATCAGCCAGGATTGGCTGGCTACCAAACGGAGAAGTAGTAAAGTTGAAACCTCACCCGGGCATCGAAGGGAAAGAATTTATGCGATTTCACCCCGAAATAGGACTTATTTGGATAGGATCTGAGAATAAAGCATTAAGGTCATCATCTTATTCCCCGAACTCGTGTGTCCGAATCCCACCACCAACACCCAACGTTTTACATTTGCTATGTATGAAAGCCCTTTAACTGATGGCTTTTTCCTTCTGGAAAATTGCTTGTATATATTTACATATACATTTAATCGAAGAAAGTTGAAAGCAAAAGAAAAACAGAAGAGACAAAACGTCCCGGTCACCTCTTTTTCTGAGGACATGCGGTGACTATCAGAAGCAGATCATCAGTCTGATTTCGCTGATTGATATCGGATACATAAATATGGAAAGGAAATCCCTTCAGAAAGACTGATCGACTTGTGATTACAAATGTAAACTGACGATCAAGAAAATATAAAAACCGAAAGATTCAGTACTTCGGATCGATTCACAAGGGTTACACAGCGTCTTGGTCCAAACGGGCTGATATTTTGTGGTTGACACCCAATGGATTCTATCATGCACCCAGAACTGGAACGTGTGTTTGACATGTGATCTTAAAATGATGATTTCCTTCCCATTTATGCCAATTCCGAGCCAATGGGAAGAGGAGATCGAGAGTACCGGGAAGCCTAGTTATAACAGTTAGACCTGTAAACACTCTAGCTTCGCAATAGGAATGACGCAGCATTTAGTCCAGGGACAACTTATGTGACACAGTCAGTCTGCGTTGATAGGCGGTCATCCCGAAAATGTCCAATACAAATAGCTCTTTAGAAGTTTGACATCGACGCTGGTATACGGGATTCACTCGGACCTTCTCGTTCATGTTCAAGCTGAAAAGTTTGCTTACAAATTTAGCTAATGCTGTCCGTCCCATGAAGTTGTTTACCTGGCGACTCATGGAAAGTCACGCTATATCAAGCTGTCACACTGTTAAACGAATCACCGGGCATGTTTCATCAGATAACCAACAAAGGTATCAGCTGTATGTTTATTCGTTTCAGACAACTAAGATATGCTAGAGTTCTTGTTTTTCATAAATGCTACTTCGCTACCAACACACCAACCAATGCCCAAGCACTTGATCATTCCGCTCTCTCTAGTTCCAACGGACTGGGTTTCTTCTAGCAAGGTTGCACTAGGCGAGTAGCCATACCACAATAAGGTTAAAAGAACTTACCTTCAAAATTACGAAGTCCATTTTTTCAAGAGGATCTGTCCGGTGTAGGATAGGATTTCCGAAAGAAAAACAGCGATTATTCGTATTGAGTCCCTCGTTAGCTGGTTTTCTTTTTGTGTGGTAAATGTTTTAGCGAGAACGTATGGATGAGCATAGCCAGAAGAGCACTCGGGCCACGCGGAAGCGAAATAAGTTCCATGGGGAGACTGAAACGTCACACGATTTGTTGCATCTCCGCGTAAAATGGCCTCAGCATTGACCAGCTCACAGGACGAACACAATGTAAGTTTTGGACAGTGTCAGAAATTCGTCGCTTTAGTCCTTGCAATGCACAAAGGTAACCTGTTTGGCTCAGAATTGTGTTGTCAGTGTTGTCAGTGTTAAGCGCGGGGTCACAACGCGCTCTCTGTCAGATCGGTCCGATCTGACCAACTCGGCGAGTGACTCGGTGAATGGCATTCACTTTGTGCACTAGCTGGAAGGCACGCGCTCAGATAGTGTGCGATTCATGTGTGTGTACGTGTGCGCGTGCGTGCGTGCGTGCGCGCGTGCTCGCGCACGTGCGTATTTCCTTGAGGCTGTGCTTTCTGACCGACCCAGGGCAAGTGTTGTGAGTGAGCGAGCGAGCGAGTGCGTGAGTGCGTGCGTGCGTGCTTGCGTGAGTGTGTGCGTGCGGATAATTTCCTGCCTTGGCAAATGCGTGCACACAATCCACAAACAGCCACATCCGCGCATTGCGCACACGCGAGCACGAATTGTATGCTTACGAGCCCCGAGGTACCAAAACACGCAAGAACGCCCATGTCTGTGCACCGGTATCTGCGCGTTCGTACACGGGTGTGCGTGTCACAAGCAGACACGTTTTCAAGGTGATACCGGCCGCGCGCGGGTCCGTTCAACCAAACAACACACGGTGCGACCGTACAAACAAATACACACAAATGCAGATCCCTATGCTTTGAACTTTACACACATATTTGGACATTAGGACCATAGTAGGGGTTGACTGTCAACGATGATGGTGACAACGGCGATGACGATGAGAAAGAAGATGAGGATGACGATGTCAGGAGTGATTACTCAAAGGGCGCTACTGTAGGAAAGCAGAACCCACCAGTTCGACCGCACATCACATAAACCGAACAGGCATAGATGCACATGAGTGAGTACGTAATACAAGTCACATGGTCAGTTGATGGTGAGTCTCAACCAGCACAACACACTAGAGAGAGAGAGATACCACATCGCTTGGCCGCTGACTGGTTGGTATCAAACGAATCAAATCGACCGGTCCCAAATTGAAGACATTTATTCGATTCCGCCACTTTTAGGATATTAGACATTGAATCAGTATACGGTATTGCTGAATGGGTGGCTATATGAAATGAGTCCACAGTCTGTGTCATACCGACTGTGTTGTGTTACACTGGAGTTCATGCGGTATCTTTCGCTGTTTCGGGCAACGTTTACTGAGAAGTTTACCCGAGACGGTCTTTCCAATGACAAAGTTAAAAGAATAGTGTCACACATACGTGTGTGTGGGATGAAGAAGGAGGTAGGTGGTCAGACAGCGAGACAGAACCGTATCCGTGACACGATGCAAACATTTGACACAATACGTAAGTGAGTAGACGACTAGGGAATTCAAATTGCAGTCTCGTCGATGCTACTATGAAATTTTAAGCAATAAAATCCTATGATAGTCTGAAATTGAAAACAAATACACGTATTGTAATTCATGGCTCACTATAGCAGTTTGCAAAAGAGCACATTTACTAGCGTTCCTACATGGAATGGACTGAATTTCACCAAAGGATTCTGAAAAGCACAATGATTCCCGGCGGAACAAAGCAAAAAAGTAACTTGTATGCAAAATCATTACTTTAAATCAAATATCTGTCTTGTGCTTTTTGTGTTTCTCGTGATACTTAAACTATAAGATAAGACAAACGAGGACGGTATAAAGTTTGGTACTGGGTTAAACGATACAGACTGAACGGAAGATCGGGATGAGTGAGTCATGAGTAATAATCAGCTGATCATAGGACAGACGTGTGGACACGTAATCGATTGACTTATTCCTCCATCGCTGAATGATGTTCAACAAGTTTCCGTTCTCGCTGTTATCTTGGCAACTCATTGGACATACCAAGAACGAGAATTCGCGATGATCCGCTTCATCGTTTGGTCGATTTAAATAACTGTTTTATTCTGTCTTCTACAACCCAGATGTCGGTATATCGTCAGTCCATCGCCCTAATCTCTACCAGTTATTCGTTCACCACAGAGAATGTGGATACGCATATCCAGGTTCTGTCCGAAGATTCGAGCTTGATATTGACGTTGCCTCCCTCATTCGAATTTCGTGAAGGTGAATCCCTCTTTGTGTTTCTCGTCATGGAAGCCAAACACTCGTTAACTGTTTTTCCTAGACCCAGGGCAGTGCGTCACCAACTTGCTCGGGGATTGCGCAGATGAAGTATATCTATTAATTCAATATTGCGGGAAAAGTTTGCCAAGCCTACTTCATATGGCTTTGCTTGATCAAGCCTCGATTTCTCTTTGCACCAGATCGCTCTACCAAATTGTTGGAGACCGGGCGGTGACGGGCTGAGAAGACATTTGCAATCCCATTTGATGTAATGAAGGTTCGCGGGGCTAACACGCATGCGTACACCGAAAGACTCTCACCACGCGCAGGTCACGATCACGTTGACCCGCAGTTCTTCTGTTCCGTTAATTGTGATGGGCACTGAGTGATGCATTCGGTGTTGAGCAAATCGACCCCATCCAGCTCGTCGAAGAAAAACTTTCTTTGCAAACTAATTGAAATTATATATTGGTCAGGAACTGCACTATTAGGTTTTTTACCACACAAATTTGTACAATTACCATTGGAAGTAGTGAATCCCATAGTCACACAAATCTTTCAAATTACACTAACTGTCAGTCAAGTTTAATCCTGAGAGCACCCTAACTGTGGCCAATTACTTTCATTATTTGAGGCAAGTAAACTATTTGCAATAGAATCTGTCGTTTTTGCATTTTCCGATCACCCAGTCTCGGAATGTCACTTGCATTCTGTCTCAAAACGCCGAGTTCACTCTTAATTGGAATAAAGTCCTGATGTAAACTGCTATTGTTCACTTAGAACTCGTTCCACAGTACTGACTTAGTTATTCATGCGATAGAATCCCAACTGTTCTGCTCACATATATGACCAATGAGCGAATGACACATTATCCTTCATTCGGTAGTGTTTACATGATTGATTACTTCGATAGATACGGTGACATTTGAATGACATCATCATCATCATCATCATCATCATCATCATCATCATCATCATCATCATCCTAATCA
>UZAN01039529.1:4398-38046 GCA_900618425.1 Echinostoma caproni
ACTGCGCGCACGCGTGTGCATGCTTCTGATCGATATGTTGCCAAATTGGTTCAAGATTGAGAAATGAGTGACACAGATCTACACATGTAACGTCCAGAATTAGTTTCAGCCAGGGTTTGCTTCTGATTCGTTTCAGAATGCCTCTATTCAAATTGTATTGACGGGTTTGGATTTACTTTTCTTGATATTTGATGAGTTTAAAGAAATAAAACACAAATAAAAGTATTTTTCGAGTGGTAAAGACAAGTAGAATTCTGTTATGAAATACAATTTTTTGATGAACTCGTAATTTGAGCATTTCCAAGGATGGTCGTTTAACTAATTATTATTTAATCTTAATTAAAGACAGTAAAATTAGCGGATGATATTCTTTCCCTCTGTTCTATTGGATAGATGGTTTACAATCATGTTTTAGAAAGTGAGAAGAAGTCAGGTAAATGAGTGTCAATAGGGGCGGGGGCGGACAAACGCAAGGAAGAGTTTAACTTTAGCAGAAAGATTCAAACTAAATATTTTCTAGTTAGAATATTGGTGAGCTAAAACGATCATTCACCGCCGCCGAAGACTCAAATACCCTAAATCAAATGTTTATCATGCATTTTGTATGACTTGTGTAAACATACTTAATCCCGGAACTTTGGAAATGCCCCGGTGTGCTTTGCTGATATGTGATCAAAATGTCTTTGACATGCGAGCTTTATTGTTACCTGTGTCGCGTTGTACGGAATTCGTTTTAAATTGGGTTAAAATTCATCACGTTTAAAATTGGATAAGTCGATCATTTTCTGGAAACCAATATGTCGATGGGAAGAATTCTCTGTGGATCGAGGTTTCCACTTTCATATGTCTAAATTCACACCACCTTTTTTCTAAACACTTTGATACTTCTCCTTATCCTTCCAATTTTTGTTCAATAGCGGCTCGTAAACATCAGTTGGTTCTAGCTGACAACGTTTTTTAAAGTTCTGAATTTCCGCCAATCACAAGTGACATCAACTGATCTTACACTGATAAATTCATTCACTCTTGTTGCCTGCTTATCCCTAAGATGCCTTAATACCTTCCTGTTTTGTACTTGTGCAGAGTAGATGAAAAAGAACCTATCGATCTCCAATTGTTTACAACAACAAACAGGTTTGTCTGCCGCAAACGCCACAAGCAAAAATGCTCCAAGTGGTGCCAGAGTGACCGAGTTTGTCTACATGCCATGCACTTGGTCAATCCATTACCAATCAAGACTTGCGCACCTGTATATCTTGTGAAATGGTTCAGTTTCGATCCACTCACTATATAGGTAAAATGATAATCTACTTGGTTACGGTTTAAGTCGAGGAATGAGTCGCATATCCCATTAAATATTTAGTCTGCCAATCTGTCTACGACGCCAGACAAATGGATTACATCGAAACCGTATTTGAAAAAAACTAGCGTTAGATTAGAAAATGAGAACTAAACACCTTAAAGAAATGCTACACAGAAAGCTTTTCAGGTAATTTTGAACAAATTTATTCTTTCTACCACGCTACAGGATAACAGATTACTGGTTACTGGTGACTAAATCAGTTTAAAATAGTTTCGCATACAGTCGCAAAGTAGGGCTGAGTTGAATTGATTCTTATACGAAAATTGGCCTCTTTAGAGTTGCGAGAATTAAACCTAACACATCGAGGTTGCAGACATACTACACAACAAGCCAGATTATTAGACCGTTCCACATTGTTTCAACACCACGATTAAGTCACTATAGTGAAGTGGTTTCATACTCAGTAGAAACAAATCACACTGCGAAGGTGACTGGGAGTTGGGGTCCGTTATCAAGGCAATTTCTGTGTTACATATTTACCGCAGCGAAGGTGGAGGAATTTGTTTGCACAGCAGCTCCGTCTAACCAAAAACAATTTGTAGTAGTGCATAAGCTCCCCTGGTTCACCCAATCCCCCAAACCAAATATTTCTCTATGATACAGTATGGATAAGAGATTATTGACAATTTATCTATTCACAATTTGTCCGCGAGATTCATTGGGACACTAAGGAATTGTTTTCGGATATATCGATGTTTGTTAATTGCGTTTTAATTGACAAGGTGTAGATTTCTCGGAGAAGAAAAGAGGAGTAGTTTGATGGTAGAGCAACTCCAACATAGCTTGAACCCGCTTCCAAAACTCTCACAAGGCAATTTTATTCAGGCTGGAGGTGTTACGTACTAAGATGTTTTCATTTTCAGCTTTTTATTCAGCCAAACGCCTGCCTAAAAGAGTAACAGTATTTAAGGTAGACAAAACAGTTTCATCTTCTCAAACGAAAGCAGTAATAGCACATTGGGTAATTATTTAGGTCGTTGACAGTAGATGTCTTATGATTAAAAAATGGGTAGCTGATCGATTCTGTTGAATTTTAAAAGGTTATTGAACGGAAGATAATAATAAACACCCTGTTTTTTCAAGGTGCAGATTTAGTAGGGTTAAGCAGTTATAACTTACTCAGAATCGAATTGTTTTTCAGTCGAGAAATATACTCAAAATCATACTTATTTAATCATTCTGTGAATAAATCCACTGTATTTGATGATACTGGTGTTTTGCGAGGCTTTTATTTTACGGAGTAAAATAACTCAAATTTTAAGGAGCTGACTTTTCCTAACTCGTATTTAGTCGTTAAGACATGGAGCATGATATTCTGGTTTCCGACCCCGTAACTATCAAATGACAATACGACTTGTATTGTCAGTGTGCATCCTCAATCGCATCCGATTGACGACCTCGAGTAATTTCACTCAAACCAGATATTAAAATAAGGGTGAAGGACTTCAGTTACAAGAAGGCGTTGTACGTACTGAACCACCTCAGGATGTAGACGAAAATGATATTTTTTGAATTCGAAGAAGTAGTCTCAATTTTGCTATCAAGTAATGCGACTAACTTAACTCTGTCCGCTTGGTGAATCGTTCTTGATAGCAATTAGGTTGTCATTGACAGATTTCGTGTATACCTAAAAAACAAATACAGGGTATGTATGACTGTTGTTTTAATGAATAACATTTAGATTCTTGATTCTGATATAAATTATGTATGAACTGTCCAGTTTTGGACAAAAATAATGGAACAAACTATGTGTGATAATTTGATTGTTCTTCTTGCATTCTCGTCCGACAAAAAGATCGATGAACTACAATCCTCGATCGACCAACCACTCATAAATTGACGTTTACAGACAACGAAATAAAAGCCAATTTATCTTTCTGTTCGTTCGAATCCGTAGATACATTCAAAACAGAGGGGACACCTGCTGTATTCCCAAACCCTAGGAATCTACATGTCTCTACCATTGGCACGGAAAACTATATCCCAGACTAAGACACATTATTCATTTTCTTCACTGACTCATTTCGTCTCAGTGATTTGATTAATTTTTCTCTCCGCTTTCATACCTATTTTTGCGATTTTCGGGGTTCAATGAAGACAATCGAGTTGTTTAAAACGCATCTGAGGGTATGCCATTGGGCTACTGTGCAACGTTCAACAGACTGGACGACAACACTGATGAAATATTGGATGTTGATTCTGATCGCAAACAAGAGTGAAGTTTCTTAAACATTTTCAGCATTATTCAATGTCAGCTACTATTAGGACCGTCATCGTTTTACCTAACTGATTTTTTATGCTGAATGCCATATTTTTCAGTCAAGCAGAAATGTAATACTCACCCCTCTAGCATTGTCTAAACCAGATGGTGAAATAATTTGAATTAGAAATATTCCAAGCTTTTCTCTGTTCCGACTGAATGACACATTTCGACATTTTATTACTTTTATTATTCATGAACAAACATTGTAAGAGTGCCGTTCATGATTTCAATTTCGTCGAACAAATTCACCTGCGTGATTTTGTTTGGTCATTATTGTCTGGATCACAGCGGGAATTTGAAGGGTTGCGGATCAAAGAGCTCATAGATCATTTTAAAAAACTGACAACTTTATTGACTTTTCGAATAAATTGATTTGAATTTCTATGCACAGAGTGGGAGGTACTGATAAATTCATGACCGTGTGCAAATGCAATTAATTTCGTTGCTAGATTTCAAATTTGTTTCAAGATTTGAGTTTCATTTACTGACTACTTTAATAAGGAAAGAAAGAAAGAACACTTCAGCTTGTTTCTTGCGCGACACATCAGAGTTTCAAGGTTTACAGAAAAAGGTTTCTTATATGAACGATATCTTGTCGCCCAAGTATGAGATGGACCTAAACGTCAAATTAAATTCCAGGATAAATTCAAGAATGTACACCTGGTCGCTTTGGAACAAATTCCGAGAAAAATCTGTTTCATTCACCCAAAATAAAACTCATTGCTTCTATAATTATTAACTTGAAGTAAATAAAAACGATACATTTAAAACATTTGCAATCACATTATTGTGCTTTTCTGATAAACATAGATATTTTGATAACAAGCAATACAAATTGAATCCTCTATTTCTAAATTCTGATTTCCCTCCGAATGTCAAAACACAAGTGTATTTAATGAAATGAAAAAAAATTAAGGAAAAAGGAAGACCACAAAAACGAGAAAAAAGTTTCCATTCTCCTCTACAGCCACATTTGGGACAGAAAAAGGCAATAACAAATACATTGATTCAAAAATCAATTGTTGAATTGTTTGGAGGGAATGTTATTCTACTTATTGCTTTTTATACCACAGAGAAAAGTATCGTAAGAAAATGACCATAACCACTGAGACCCAGTGTTCATTTTTGGAAATCAGCACTTCAATCCCTCAGGTTCGAAGTACAGAACAAAAGTGACTTCCATCGGACTTATTATTTCATTAAATCAGAAAAAAGCAAAAGATCGAGGGACACCGAGTCGTTGAAATTCAAACTGAATCATGAAAAATCGTAGGCGAGAAACATATCAGTACTATAACAAAATAGAATAAACGCTTATTACTTTTAGTATTAATGGCGCGTTTTAATAAAATATCTACTGAAAGATAAACTCAATCATCGTAATTTCATTTTGTTAATTTTAGTTTCCCAATATATCGAGCCTGATATTCGTGTTGTCATTTAAATAAAAGTTCAAATGCTGGAAAGTACTGGATAGTAGTTTTTACCTGGTTGGAGTTCATCAGCAGTACGAATCCATCGACCCAACTGGGCATTGAACCCGGGACTTCATGAGTAGAACGAAAACACTACCTACTCAACAGCCTGGACTGATAGTCAGACCATTTTCCTTATACATCATATAGCACGTCATTTTTGCAGGCTCGTTACAGGCATCGAACGTCGCTCAGCTCAGCAGTAGTCTCCTTATTAATTTAGGTAATTTTATGTGCCCTTGAAGAGGCATCAAAGAAACCGGAAGCCCCGAAGATGTCTTCTTTGGTATGTCATTGGAAAACACTAATCATCCGAAAAGTTATTGACAATAGAAAAACGGCACTTACTTACGAAGCTCGTGGCTCAAAGCACAAAATAACTAGAGCTCGCTCGTTCACATTGCGTTGTTTGGTGATTGAAGACGTCTGCTGAATTGGTGAAAAGCTCAAAATCCTCAACGCAACTAGAAGCCACGCATGGACACCAACACTGCCCATATGCAGCGCAGACCATACAAGCTAAACTATGAGATCAAACCGGTGGTGCTGATCTTTTCACATTTAGGTCGCTCCTTCAACCCACGAACATATACGAACTCTTTCAAGTAGCATTCACACTGACTGCAACGACAGATTCACCTTTGAATCCAACGGAACCCCCGGAAGGAAATTCTAAGGCTAAGGGAAATTTTTGAAATTTAAGTCCTAAGATACAATTGATTAAAGTACTTACATTCCAGTGGCTCGTAATATTTTGAATACAAGAAGGCATTTATTTATTCATTTATTTTTCACGGACAATAAAATAATACAGAGCGGCGGCTACTCTGTATTCGTTTCTACACACAAACGACAGAATAATCCTTACCTCTGACATACATAACCTTAAAAAAGAATACATGCCTATCTCTACTGTGCAGGTGACATCATTTAACACAACTGACGGTAAACAGCATGAAAAGTACTTATCTAACTGCATCAAGCCCCATTCCCAATACCCACTGCCTCAGACCCCGCCATCAAAGACCACAATCCTGTTGTTTCCATCTGGCTGCATTCACACCTGCCATTACAACGGTAGGAAAGTGTACATCGTCATAATCGACCGTATGTCGTGTACAAAAATGGCTGAACATAGCCCGAAATGGTAAAGGTTTTAACTCTGTTTGACCAACCGAGACCAAACGCGACATGTAAGCCAAATTCAACGAATGATTGAGAGCGGTCACGAGATCAACCAAATCGATGCGCTCTCTGTCATGATACTTCGTCTGTTGCCCACGTTATTCTAGTCTCATAGGTCAACATGTCGTGCGCCAAGTAGTCAGATTATGAAAACTTCGAACTGAATCATAACTCTTGTGACTAGTGTTGAGATTCCCGAGGTGAGATATCCTCATTAAGCCACTGTACCATATCGTGTTGAAGGAAAATGAAAAAAAGTTCTGACTACCAGGTAGTCGAGTGGGTAGTGTGCTTGCGTTCTTCCAGTAGAGTCCCTAGTTAGATCCCCAGTTGGATCTATGGAATTGCTCTGCAGATGAGACCCAACCAAGTCGAAACGGATGTCCAGTGTTTTCTATCCCTTAAGCTCACGCTTTGCTTACACGATCATTGATCATTTACATATAATTTATTCAAAAATCTATTCATTCCTTTGTGAACTGTAAAATCATGAGAATGCTGATGAATTCTATTTTGAAACATTTTAAATTCTACTGTACTGATCCACAGTTTTAAATTCCGAATAATCAAAAACATTACATTGTTAAAACAAGTGGGAATAATCGATTCCACCTTCCTGGCATCTATGAAAGCAACCGGGTGGTTCTTGTTATTTTATACACATCTTACTTGGATTTTCGTCTGACATCTAATCCACAAAGCTTTTCGCAACTTGGAATTGACATTTTCAAGAAATATTTTGAATGGGAAATAGCGAGCTGACGATTTGGTATGGCACGTTATCGTTGTCTGTCTCTATCGTGTGTTGAAATTTGACAATAATTTAAAATGGGTGTAGAGAAACTATCCGGAAACCTCATCACTAATAGGCAACAGAATAGATCGTTCGGAAAATTCATCAAAAATAATTTCTAATATTTTCAAATGAGTAATTAACTTCTTCTCATACTATCTACAAATTCTTATGAAATCATACGAGCTGAACTAAATTCACCGAAACCAAAATGTCACAATTCTGTTCCGAACTTTGAGACACATCATTCAGCTTTTGTCAGATTAGCCTTTCGTTCTGCGATCCGGCAAGAGTGACATAACAAGTGGTCTTCTATTACTCACCTTGCGTCTCGTCTGAGGTACATGCACTCAAAATGATCGGGTCCAAAATGTGATACTCAATGCCGTCCTCTGTGTGGCTGAGCTTACCTATGTTCGGTCAACAAACATTTTCTGTGCTTAGCTCACTACAGAAAATGCAATCTTATGGGTACAACAAAAGAACTGCAAAAATGGGGGACAATTCACTATTGAAATCCATAAACAAGCAATCGAAAGAACATCAACGTCAAGTGGTTTAATGGATAATGCACAATTTGTTGCTCGATTAGAAAGATTCTTGCTCCACATAGAAAAAACATACAAGGATTCATTTTTAAATTTGCTACTGGTGGGGAGGGGGCGAGAAAAATACCTTAATTATGTGTCTATTGATGTGTAATACAAATGGTTACGCGGCATTTATGTGCCAGTAGACTATGATAAGAACAGTCCTCATATTTTTTTGATAATCCACTAGTATCCCATTCGCGAAATCTTAGGTCGATATGATCCCGTACACGGAAATTCCATACAAAAAGAGACCATGCGAGAGAGTTGAAATTTACCTATCCGCTCTTATTGGGGTTTTCGCACACGAAATGCTCCGACGGGCAAATAAAAACAGATCACACAGTAACTGTTTGCACGTGTAACGACTGACTGAGTTTCACTTATAGATTTAAAACAAATAAAAGTTACCATTTTCCTTATAATACCAAGAATTTAGTGTCACAGCACTGTTGCAAAATAAGATATAGTTTACAGTGTGGAAAGCTTGGTGGACATGCAACGAACGCTGAATTTTCTTCAGTTTTGCGGGTGAAATAATTTCTAAGAACAATGCAAGCATAATAACTTTTTATCATTGCTTTAGTTGTACCTGTTGAGATCCTCTGATTTTACACCAGAGATACGTAATTTATCGCTTTGACAGACTAAATCATTCTGCGATAACTAGAATGAAATTTCTTCCTCCTTTTAAATTTGTTCTATCGCCTGATACATACTGAGTTTGGTCATCCAGAAAATAACATTTTTCAGTTGAATTGCGCATGGACATTTCCGGTCGTGTTGTCAATATGTTTCGTGAGACACTGATCTCCAGTAACCCTTTTTTCTTCCACTGTGAAGTAGCGCAAATTGTTGATTGTGAATTTGGTGGGACGTTTGCAAATAAAATTTTGATAATTTCATAAAAACTGTCACTTTAAGCTGTTCATCTCAAGATTATTGTCAGATTCATGGTAACGAATTTCCAGCAGGAAGATGTCATTTGAGCAGGAATTGGGTGTTCATAGATCGATGAATTGGGTCAGCATAACAATAATTCCAGAGAACTATGATGAAATTTAAATCGTCAAACCCGTGCAAACATGGTCTCGTTTGTGACAAATGCTCAATTAACTGACCTACTACATTTGCATAAGTGAGACCAACAAATACAAGCACCCACATTCTATGCTGCATATCTCAACTTAATTACACATTGAATCAGTAAACTATTCTACGGTTTGTTTAAGTCTCATTATTATTAAACCACCATCAAAATTATACAGATTTTTCAGATAGCAAAGAGAGAACATAAACTACATGTTTGTGTAGGTTTTCATTCTCGGACTGGTTACTGCATTTAATACTCATTACATTCCGTATATTTCATTAAATTAGCGACATCCAATAGCAAATAAAAACAATGATAATAAATATTCAAACTCATTTTTTGAATAAAATGAAAATGCAAAATAAGGACTGTGAAATATCTACTGGAATCGATCAATAAAAACACGATTTGCGATGATATGTTTCACCGTTTTCACCGTTTAAAAGCTGTCAATTTTATGACAACAGAAAACCACATCACTCAATAGCCAAGAAACACTGCTATCAATGTCTCACACTCTCAAAATGGTAAACGCGGAAATTAGTAACAGATTGGTTATTAAAATGTACGAATTTGAAGGAAAGGTTCTGGAAGTTATTTTGACATGAATTTTAAAACACCTTTTTATCCTAAACAGGAAAAGAAATATCACTGTATTTCAACTTTTCACTAAATTTCCCAACTAATTTCGTTTAGGTTTTGATATAAATCATGCGGAATTATCTGATTGTGAAGCTCACCTCATGTGGGACACGAAGTGCAATGAGTAAAAAAGTTAAACAGGTATAACTTGTTTTTTTTTAACACATCAGGACCAAACGATGTTAGGAGTGTATCGAAAAATCGATGCGCCATGTGTTGTTTTATTGTGAAAGTTATAGAGTTAATAACACCGATGTCGGTAGAGAATTATATTCGCCGACGTTTCGGTTACCGTGGGTAACCTTTCTCAAGGCAGGTTTTTACAATCAAATGACTCAAGGGAATAATCAAAAGTTAACGGATATTTCATCATGTGTGTGTGTGTGAGTGTGTCTCCGTGTATGTGTGTATGTGGCGAGCTCAATGATTCGTCGTCTGTCATACTAACTCCCATTCTCAGATGGGGTCAAGTGGCACCGTGACCTTTGTCCGGATTACGCGTTAGGGATGTTAGTGTAGTCCAAATGCTCGGGATATCGATTCCGTCATTTCTGTTGACGCATGCAGAGTGGTTGTTAATGGCCAAAGCTTCGGCAAACGACCGTTCGGTGCATGTTCGAAAACCGAGTTGGTATAACTTGCGCCATTGGTGAAACAAAAAGGGTACTTGCATCACCATTTATATTAATATTGCTTGAGAGAGGAAGTAATACGTGTTCTCTTGTCTAAAGATGTAAGAGATGCTTAGTCATGGGGTAGAAAACCAGATGAACTCGTTGCGAGATTTCTCAACTAAACAGAAGAAACGATAAAATAAAATATTCGATGTTTATTTTACTTACTGGTTTCCTACTGGTTTGTGAGAATAGACTTATAATTGCAGCTTAACAACTCTATTCTGGCAGAACTGCAAATGGTCTTTATCTACTGATTTTTCAGAAACCTTACTAAGAAAGTTTAATAGTCTAGTCAAACTAGTAGTTTGGGTAGGTTCCTCTCATTCATACTTCGGGAGGATATCCCTTGCCGGTGATAGTTTCTGTGTTACGTAGCTTAATGTAATTGACGGAGTTTTGAGTGATTTGGAGTAAAATTTCCCCATACGCATTCGGTGTCTGTTCTTACTCATTTCCATATCAACTGTTGGGTTCGACAACCCCGGTGAAAGTAGGACCATATAAAAACACAGAAAGAGACAAACGTTTTCCGTCGTTGATACTGTATCGGATTGGTTGGTTTCAATATGCCTGTCGGGTTTATTTCCAATCTCTTGCGTTAGATCTAGACGTCAATTTGTGTGTTTTGAGGAACCACAGACCCCGAATATCTTGTCTTCATACACACGCAATACATCAATCAAACGTTCAGAGTATATATAAATTGGATTTGTGATAGGACAATTCAAATCTTTCGCACGAAAAGTTGATCACCTTTTGATTGTTTGCGCGCAGACTACTTCAGTCCGAATGATGAACTTTAAAGTTATCGTTTTATCGCATTTGCTCTCTATTCTGACTGTTTCTTGAACAATATACAATGCTCTTCATTGACTGTTTTACTACCTGCGAAACTGACCGATTTGGTGTATGAAGCTTATCCAAACATGACTTGGCACATCAAAAGTTCATACATAGTTCTGGTTTTCCATTAGTGTAATACAAACGAGAAACTACCAAATTTATATTTTAAAGGAAATAGCCGAAAATATATCACTGAGCTCACAACTAAATGATCATTAAAGTTTTCACAGTAGAAATAAGTGGTAATGATTAATTTGTAATTAAACAGGAAAAATCCCTGATCCCGGAATAACTATTTTTTGTGGACAATCGTTTCAACTAGCTGCAGAGAGAGGGAAATATTCGCTATTTGATTCATGATTTGCTCGAGTTCCGGCAAACGTACTAAACTTATGTCCTGTCCATGAATACATTTTACAGCGGTTGAATCAGCGGTTCACAGTTCTTTTTTTACTCATCACAAGTTATACCTTTATTCATTCTTTGTAACTATTTCGTTTTCTAAATCATTCAACACAAACTCCGAATACGAGGTTGCTATAATATTTTATTCTGTATTTGAATTTTCCGTTACATAACTATTAATAGCCGTTTTCAATATTAAATTGATTCAAAATACACGATCATAAATTACGGCTTTGGACTTAATTACGCAGGAACTATTCCTCGCTGTCAGTCTGACTTGCTCGCTCCCAGAAGGTTGCAGTGCAATCGCACCAATTGCTACCATGTGACTTTTGTAACAACGTATCTGAGTAATTATAACACGCCTGACAGTTTGAAAGCTACTGAAGAGTAATCGGAATAAGTGCAACATTACCTTGTAACATAAAAAAAAGAGGCAATTATTGATGGTATGTTCGGGAGGTACACCATATATATATATATATATATCGGTATTGACCAAACTCGTGCAACATCCTGATTTTCATCACACTTGTTCCTCTGAATGCTTCGTGTTTCCAGCCTCATTCACGGGATTGAATATGATATTGCCCCACATCCGACGCAACATATATGATATAATATCCGCTTATGTCACTGTTTCTATTAGCCACATGCCATTAAAGTGTACAATTTCGCGATTTAAACGATTTTTGTTCATGTTGTAAGACAACAAGGTCACAGTAGAAAACGTGACTGTAATTTATTAATTAAAATGACTCATATACTTTATACAGGTATTGCACTGTCATCTCGTCCATGTTCCATTTGCTCCTCATCAGTTCTGTGCACTGGAGGCAGTCGCTTTAGGATGGAATCCACCAAGTTGATTGCCAAACACAATTTGCAAGTTTCCTCTAACACACCGTACACCCTTAACACCGGCGACCTGTTTGTGATAGAGGGAAAATTTTCCCAAAAATATAAAATCCCAGCTGCAGCGCGTTAACAAAACGAATTTGACATTGAAATCACCCCTCTAGAAACTGCATAAATGTGAAAAAATAATATTTATTTTGATCTAACCGTTTTCTGCAACCAAGATCTAGCTAGCGAGCTGATACACCAACCTTCATATGTGAAAAATATGACTTTCGTGAATGTATTTTTGAGTGACAGTTATCAAAAACCTCCCTTCTCAGTGCAGAAAATTTTGCCATGTCCGAATTGGCGTATGCAGGAGACCAACAACAATGCGCTCAATAGTCATATCTCTTCCAACTCGTTAGGCGGTGTAGATATTAAATTCTTTTGACAGGTTAAAAGAAATTCACTAGAAAACTGGCTCAGTAGATCAGCTTTAACAGTATGCTGATATACTCATTGGCCACCAGTGAGATAAACCCATTGCCAAATGGGCGGGCGACGCGATTTGAACTTGTTGGTCAAATCAATACACGCTATGCTTTGTTGGGCGTTTGGTAACAGCTTTATATCACGTGGCCTCAGCTACATTTCAAATTGAGCCATCATTTTCCAAGCGAAATCGTGGGGGAAAAATGGTTAATCAGCCCGGACTACCATCCAGATTGGTTTTGTGCAACTTTTCTCTGCTGCGATCAAATACAACCATCATCTTGCTTTGCTGTGGCCGGTTTTCTCCCTCTCAGTTAATGTCTTGGTGAAGAAATTTCGCTGAATATGTCCATATCAAAGCGCTTCCACAAGATATCAGCTGAGCCATCAGATTCATGCGCCTCTTGTTTAAGTTGCTTCTCAGCTTTAATTATATGCCAAAACCTTTTGAAAGTTTCATCCGGTTTGGGCATGATGACGCTAAAGGACGCTTATTCAACGAGCCGCACATTTCAAGGTCAGCTTTCGAAGATCAACTTGTGTCTTTCTTGGACCGTTTTCAGTTCTTCCAGTATTGGAGATAATGCGTGAGTAGTTTGTAGCCTAATAATTTAACAATTTATTTAGGTTAGAATATTTTCAATAATTTGCTTATTTACTGTGCACTGAATGAAAAGAGAATAGAAATTTAGAATACGTGTGCTCAACTTAATAGAAACTCTCATAGGACAGGGATCATCTATTAAGAAGAATAAGCTCCCATTCTGCTTTGCCCAAAATATTTTGTAAATCAGAGCTGTAACTTTCGAACTACTACAAATTTTATGGTGACAAGGTCGCGCAAATTCAAATGGTGATAAAAATGAACTAAGAACCTAGATGTTAGAGATAAAGTTGGGAATAAATACAGTTTACTCATAACCATCTATATATAACTATGATATTGCAGGCTGAAATGGATTTTCAAAATGAGGGTGATGTTACACGAGTTGGGTCAACACCTATATATATATGCAGAGTTGAGGTGTAGCTTGATAGTGGTTATCAATGGGGATAGCGTATAGGCTCAATGAGTCGATTAAGCAAAGCCTCTATCCCCAACGTATTTGATCTACATACATCACCGATTTGCCCCATTGATGTCATCGTCATTGATCCAAACAGTTCTCAGATGCTATGGTAAAATATACGTTTGTTTGGTTCATTTTACCAAAACTTTTCGAAAGGAAAGTGTACATCAGTTTTCGACCACTAACTGAGACTTTTACAAACTACCCACGCAGCAAATGTAATCAGGCAAATTGATTGCAGAACAGACAAGTTAGGCTAACCCATCTACTCGGTGAGTTGATTTCTCAGGTTATTGTGGTTGAGTACTTCAATGTCAATGAGATAAGTACATATAAACAGACAATTGTCGCCCGTATGTTGATAGTGTAGACGGGCCTATTTGCTTTGGAGAACCGCCCTCTGATCGTGTGCAAGTAACTGGCTTTTGCAACTACATGTCTCCTCAAGTATCCGTATTGATGAATAATCAATGGCGACGTTTTCGTCCATACTATTCAATATGGCAAACTAAATAGTGAGCCTCGGTGTGGATGTCGTATGCTCAAGCCAGGAAAAGGAGATTTGCTAACAATCAATCAGGGATAACGGAGATGTGGTTTCACCTCCCTATGGGTCAAGTATCAATGATTATGGTTTTATAAATATTCTAACGAACCAAATAATTTACTGAACACAGCTACGGCTTTAAAAGAGAACATCCTCCCTACGCTTAAAATTTATTCACCTACGGACACACCAGTGTGCACGAGAGCCCTCAATTGAACCTCAAAGCGGTTATTAGTGGTTTCCTTAACTCAGTCGTTTTTCTTAGAGTTTTCGTCTCTGTCTTGTGTGATGTCTATGTTTCTTTCCCTTCGAGAGATTTGGAGTCCCCTCCTTATTTTTGGGTAGCTGTATAGAAGTCAACCACAGACGGCCTTTGTTGACGTGTGTGCTTGTTCTTTTTCTAAATGCTTTTTCTAATCATCTGTGTCCGTCAAAAGGTCAGAGGGACCGAGAAGTCTTGCCTTGTGTTTTGTTCTGCCGGAGAAGCTAGTATATTTGTGGGAAGATTGCTGAATGAGCGATAGACAGACAGCCAGGCAGTAAGAGATACTTCCCACGGCGTGACTCATAAGCCGGGACTAGTCCGACATCTAGCGGGATAAGTTGCCGTTGAGGATGAATTGCACAGATCCGGGGTGTACAANATAAATGAACGAGGCCGGGACCCCGGTGACCGGAAACGGGTACCGTTTCGGGGTAACAACTTATGTGACTCGACCTATATTCTGATCCCCGATTTATCGGACGCCGATTTTGGGTTCTGTCCGGCTGACTAGTGCTGCTAGGCCACGTAGCATCAGCTGTCCCGGGGCTGGGAATTTGACGACGGCGGTCACAGATGTCGGCACTTGTGAGGTCCGCTTCAAAGATCAAATGGCCCGGAGTACAGGAATGAAGTTGAGTGGATGCCCTTCAATCAGGCGGTTTCAAAATAAAAATTAACGTAAAAGAATCTCAAAGTAAGATTAGTTTTGACGTAAACCAATTTATCTCGTTGGAACCGACGAACAAAGACATCCTATACTAATTAATTGACTATGCACATATAATAATGATGCATTTTAAAAGTTATTGCCATGTACTTTCATCGCAATTACTTTGGTGAAAAACTGCAGATGTCATTATTCATGCTCTAGTAAATGTAGAGCATTTAAGTCTGAATGGAATTCATTGCACATCACTTTATACCCGTAACACGATGGGTCATAACTATCATCCGCCCTGCTCATCTTCACTTCACCATTTGGTCAACGATTTTATCGTTATCAGGTGTAGATTTGATTCCCTGATTGAACAGGAAACGACTATATTGGTATATAGCAAATTGTATTGCTTTTTAGTGGGGAAAATTACCAGGCTTGTAAATAGTCGAACAAGAGTACGTAGTATATGGGTATCTGCAAATGAACGTGTGCAGAATACGCCACACTTTGTGATCTGATTCTCATAATTTTTCTAGTCCAGGTTGATTCCATGATAAAATATATGATCATTTTTGTTACGCAAATTTGCTCTTTTTAACCGTCTGTCCATTTTCGGTGTATTCCCATTTATCCGACCAGTGTAACGAACTCTATTTTCGTGTATTAACGCCCGATTGTAGATAGACATTAATCCTCAGTCTAGCCTTCCACTTTAATGTATAGGACTTGACAACATCCCCAGGTGAAATTGAATGAATTTGGAATAATATTTGCCCCAGCTCGGAACTAATGTATTCCAATCAGAAGGAAAATATATATCTACGTATCTTAAACGAAAAAAAAAACAAATCAAAGTATATAACAACCACTTTAAACACGTTTTTACTTAAGAATGTAAAATAATTTTTGGTGAAGGGACGGAAAGCAGAGCTGTATGTCAAACCCGAGTTCATGCAAACCTGTTATGCGCTGGAAGCACAATGAAAACTATAATGCCAGGAAGACAGATATTCACAGACATTTGTGGAAATTTGATGTTCAAATTACCCTGAAAATATTTCCTTCTGTCTCCGGGATGCACAGCAGACTTTTTCCCAGTGGTAACCAACTAACTCGTATGTTCAACAACGTTGCTCTCGCTTTCAGTACTAAACATCTCCAACTGACAGATGTTTCACAGTGGTTATAAAATGTAAACAAAGTTTGTGGTTATCATAACCAAATTTGCTGTCAAGGGACTAGTATACCCTATCATTTTCGGCTTTTGCGTCAAGCAACCCAAGAAACAATTGTTCTTTGAACGGCAAACATATGAGCTCCAACAATGCGGCTACTGTGGTCACAATCTATCGATCATGAGAATGAATATATTAAACAGAATGTGGGGAAGTCACACGCTTGTTTGAGCAAGCTCTTAAGCTGTGGGAGGGGGAGTGCTGGTCTGATTTTAAGTAAATATTTTGGGCACAGTTGTTTGAAATGCGCTAAGATTCAAGTGCAAATTATACATGATTATAAGAGGCGCTAGATCTAGAGTTAGTGGACTGATATATTTATTTCCATTAAAAAACATTCTTTTAGTAACTCTACATTGAAATTTTCGGGGTAATTACCGATAAATAGCATTAGACAACTGTTTTGGCAGCGTTGAAACTCATCAGTCATGCTTTTGTGTCTATAAGCCGCATATCTTTGAGTCGGACGTCGAAATACTTATCTATGTGCCAAATAACCAAGGGCCGGCCCCATGAGCACGTAAATTTCAGAATTCCAGATCCTCTTTTATTGTCCCTACAAATTCGCAGAGTCTATTCAATTGACAGGTGGAGAAGAAACCTGTTCCTAGAGAATAAGGCCCACGCCAAGATGAAAGTGCACGAATTTTGTACCAATGAATTTGTACGAAAAACACAATCTTTATAGGATTAATTCGTGCATTTTCGTAACTACCAGGACAGCAATAGAAGAACCAACATTAACTATTAGTTACGATATCAATTGCGGGTAAACAATTTGCAGCATACGGTAATTTTGAATATATTTGTAAAACATCAATTTTTCTTCGAGCGGGACCAGTGGGTCAATCACCTGGTTGTCTTTCAGAATATACACTGTTGAACGTATCAACAGTTGAGAGCAATGGGAATAACATATTGAAGTGACGAGAGAGAGTCTGCATGACTCATGATGCTGCCCACTGAGTTTTTTAATTGAGTTGTCAACAGGAATTAGGAATGGGTAGGTGAGGCGCGTCACACGTTTTTGTTTTCAGACCGTCGAGATGTATGTATGTATGTATGTATGTATGTATGTATGTATGTATGTATGTATGTATGTATGTATGTATGTATGTATGTATGTATGTATGTATGTATGTATGTATGTATGTATGTATGTATGTATTCTGTAATAATGCTGGATTAAATGATGCAAAACCATGTAACATTGTGCACAACGAAGTAGACAAACGGTTCATAAAGATAACTCGTGTAGTTTGGTGTGAATACACTTTGGTCATTACCCGTCATTGTGTATGCACGTTCATCGTAACAAATGCTCAATATGAAATGCCGTCGTCACCGGATTCGAATCTCAGTGTATTCCGTAGCTAAATAAATACTAATGATGATTTCCCTAAAAGATAAAACAGCTTTTAAGGTTAATCACACGAAATCCATGAATGGAACGGATGTCAGTGAAAAACTTAGGCATCGTGCTCATGATTATTGAGGAATTTGATTTGTCTCAGCCCATCGACGAACAAAAACCTAAGAAACAAGGTGTTGGTGACAACGTTTAGGTACCCTTGGAAGATTTGTAAGGTTTATCAGTGAAAATTGACGCATCAGCTCTGCATAAAAACGTTTATTCATAAATCTGGGCTTCCCTGAAGACAACTAAACAGTGGAGTACATCTTCTGCGATGATATGAGAATAGCCTTTTAGGTTTACTTTAGACAGCAAGTTAGGATTAATGTTTAGTAGAGCAGTTATTATGTGCCTATGAGAAATGTACGGGTTTCCGATAGAAAATAATATGATGTTATAGCTCTCATAATCAGTAAAATTCAGCGAATTCGGATGTGGGGTAATACAACAAGATAACGTAGGATATATTAAACTAAAACATTAGTAGAACCAATAAATGCAATAATCTCAGCTGAGAATATCCCAGATTTATCCAATTATTAAATCACTGGTCTACTGACTCATTACAGTGTATTTTCTACAGAAAATTGTAGTTGTATTAGCCGGACAAAAATGAGTTTATTGACTGAAAGGTATGAATATAAAGAATGTGATTCAGAAAAATGTAAACAATTGTGTATACGTTATTGTGGAAGAATGTAATGTATAAGTAAACAGAGTAAAATGGCCAAAGTGAGTCAAAATCGGGGTGATAAAGTGCAGAGTTTGCAGCAAGACCAAAACTGTGCTCGCTAGTCTTTCCTTCGAGGATACAAATGACCATTTTCATACTAGTAGCTCTAGAACTAAGGGAACAACTAGAGTTTCTGTGATAAGCTTCCGTTGCAATAATGGTCAACAACATCGACAAGAAAATGTTATCAATGTGGGTAAGACATTTTGGCATTTCCGAGTCAATTAGAAATGGTGTACAGTATCAACCTGAAAGGAATGACCATACTTTGACCCGATTGATATCCATACAAATGGATCTGCTACACAATCCGGGTAATCATATTTCACTTCTATAGAATGACCCATAGAAAATACTTTAATAGTACATCCGTATTTTCCGGCTATTTTTGAACCATGGTATCTTTCTGAGAGCCCATATTTACAATGAGAAAAGCATGTAATTTGTTCACTTATTTGGTGTTCAAACTTCATGGTTCTATTCACTATGCTCTTTTTATTGGTGTATCTTTTCACATAAATAATCATCATCAATTCTATGGCTGAACATTTACTGCAGTATCTGATTAAAGCAGTTCATGGCTCCGGTTAAAATTAAAGTACGTGGTTGTTTTTGACACTCCACATTTGAAAGAAAGGTCTAATCTGGAACTGAACACGCACACATAGACAGATGTTGTTATTGTTGACCAATTTCTGTATGATTGTTTTTTGTTTCTTCGTTAAACTGATGTGTTTTATACCTCACGCGTTTGATACACGACGCATATGCATTACCTAATTCAGGGGATGAAAACATCGAATTCTAACCGTGCCCAAATGAGCTGTTCAAGGTCAAAAGGTGGTCTACAATGTCTGGTTCAATAAAAGTGCAAACGGTGATCTCTGCAAAGCTTTAGACAGCCAAGACTATCCGTATGCAACGTATTTTGTTGTTGTTGTTGTTTTGGTGTGGAGCACACAGTGAATCAGACATGATAGATGAAAGTCCAGTCGGATGCACTTCAGAATCGTGTAACTTATTTTTGCTCTATTACAACCGTTGTATACGATTATGTTAATCCCTCGGGCGGCTCGTTACCTTTCTCAAATACCATGATGCATTCTGATTGACGGACTGATACAGCGTTTGACTTGAGAAGATTTTCGTATAGTTTGTGATTATGTAAAAATAAAGAGCCCACAGAACTATCACTCTAGAAACTGATTATATGTCCTGGAGATAATCGAGGCGCAAGTTGGTATTGTACTATAAAACGGTAGTAATTTTGTTCTTCTACGTTTGTTAACGCATAAAAGTATAGTTAGTTGTTGTGGGAGAATACCAAAAGTTTGATGGTTATCTGTCTATTTATCTTCAGATTAGAGCAGTCTTTAATCATCGTTTGTTGAATCGGAGATTAACTCTCATAATGGAAGATGGATCCGCTGGCACTAGCTTAAGATTTTCTGTTCATGAAAATCTATGGTAAAATTCACGTCGGATATAAGCGACATCATTTCATGAACAAAAATCAATTCTGCATTTAATTTGGTACCACTGACATCTGTTACGAATGTGCAACATGACAAAAAACAGTATGGATTAGGAGCTCTGTGAATGGGTTTTCGAATTCGGGTGGGCAGTTTGAGACTGTTTTTCTAATGCTTCGCATTCAATTTATCATTGGTCCGCCAGAAAGACCATATTGAGAAACCCGCAATTCAAATACTACGACACACGTTGGAACGGCACACTTTTCTTCGCCGAAAATACACCAGAAGTTTGGTTATTGTGTATATCATAAGCGAGCGGATGATAAGACTAACGTACTATGAATGTAAATAGACTTTCAGTTTTACAAGAAACAGAGTATGCAGTTTGTATTCTAACATCCACAATTATAAAATTATGAAAAAATTATCTGCTTATTTTATACAAATTTCATGAAGCTGTGGCTCTAAAATCACCATTGTTATGAATTATATCATCAATATGCGCAATTTCGCTACTTCAGATACCGCCATCTTGGCTGATTAATGTAAAAATTCATATAATGACAATTATTATGACATTTATGTTTGTTTATTAATTCAGAACTGGGTAAAAAGGGCATCGAGCGCTATACGAATAGATACCGATGTGTGGCGATATTGTGGCATTCTTGCGGAAATGAAAATGTATGACGGGGCAATCGATTTTCTCTCACGGTCATAAAACGATAGATGTGCGGGGCGAAATGTTATTTCACAAGTTAGTTTGGCCCTGGCCGATGTGCGTCAAACACGGATTACACGAACTGCTGGGTTTGCCATGCGAAAAAGAGTTTTGTGAATATCTCTAGCGATAGTTCCCTCAATACCGATGAGTTATTTACTCGGGGTCCTTGTAATTATCATGTATATTATGCAAGTTCATTCATGTAGATTTGATCATTGGCGGATAGTTTCATTCGACGAGCTATGCATGTCGTTTGCATAGCTGATAGATAAATTCGGGCACTTGAAATGTTCTATATTCAGGCCCTGTAATAATATTTTTGAAAATGGAAGTACTGGACAACATGCTTGCTAATTTATCCCAGAGAGTCCAGTTTTTCACATTCTAGGTGACAACAAGATCCACCATTATGGCAGTTCTAATCAAGTGAAATCAAAATTCGTGTAATTTTTTGTTAATAATGGTCCTAAAGTTACTTCTGTATAACTAATCTGAGTTATTGAAACACTGAAAACAAGTTGTTTTTACAATACAATATACCGGTATGGTTAACTCAAATTTACCTTGGTATCTACAAAAACTAAAAATTTTCTTTTGCCTAACATTCGGATGTTCGCTATCGAATTGCTAACCCTAAAGAGCAAATACAAATCAACAATTTTGACTGTTCTATGTACAAGTGAACTATTTTTTAAGACAAATCTAGGTCTACTTTTTCGACGAAGATGTTTTATTTCCTATGGGATTAAGTTTGATAACCATGTTTACGTTTACGGGAGCGGGAGAGAATAACCTCGGTACGAAATGCAGATCTACGATCTGTACAAATTTGGTAATAATTTTTTTATCATAAGCTGTACCAATTATTCTATCAGACAATTCTGAAAGTGGCAAAGACTGATCTGTCTTTTTCCCTCTGTACTTCGTATCAGGTCATTAGACGGCACAAGCAAACAGGTAACACACAACTTAGTCTAACAATCCGTAGTGTTCGTTTGTACAGTTATTGTGAAGGTTGATTTTGGGGCCTGTGCCCAGACGGACCGGTCACAGATGAGTCAAACTTGTTTCTGGTCTGCCGCCACACTGACCTTAGGCGAAAGCCTTAACAAACTATTTGTGCATACACAGCATTCTTCGGTTTAGGCTGATCACGCTGGCTTCGGTTTTGGACAGGCTTTTGTGTGTCCTGCGCTACGCTACCTGGTAGAAGATGGCTTTGAATGCCCCATTTCGAGTAATTTTGTGACCTATGCCCAGTGCATGGACTAGAATGGCACTAGCCGCGTTCTCATTGATTCATTCTCATAACCACTCAGGACAGCGTTATTGAACCCTGCAACCTATTCTGCTCCAGAAGGGCACGAGTAAGAGTATACACAAAATGAGGTAGACTGAATAGGTCACTTGTCATTGAGCTGTAACTGCAACGTAGGCTTTATCATACGTATAAGAATGCGTAAAAGAATCATCGTGAAAAAATACTGATATAGCTTAACGGCAAAGTATGTAATTCCAGTGGCGTGGGATAGCCGACGAGGTAGCGTTTCTGCTATCGTATCTCTTTGGAAATCAATTACATTAGTAAATCTTTTTCTTAGGGAAAGTAAACCACAAGGATTGATAATTTTTACTTATGGGATTTTTACGAAGTTTTCTAGATTACAGTTTTGCCTCAAACGTAGACGTAGACGAGATGTTGCTGACACTCAGCGAATGTCATTGAAATTTTCACCTAATCATGGAAACTCCGTTTACCACTGTTTCTACTAGGGAAATTATTTAGCTGTCACCAAACAAAAATCCTATGAAATAATTAGGCAAATTAAGTAGACTCCTGGGAGCAGAGTATTTATTATTCTAGTTATCATTCCTAATCATCACTAGTCATGTGCACTCATTTTGAATGGTATTTTTTACAACCCCGATTTGCACATATTTAGAGGCAAAATGACCTAAGGATTTCAAATCTTCACTTCATACATCCACCATAATCAATTTTCACTTCAACGTCATTGGCCACGTTTTCGCGATTTCTCAAATGACGTTATCAAAGTACAATGTTCGGAGGAGATGGGTGCATCTGATACACATATGTAATCAAATATTAAATCTACAGCCTGGTGGATTCAATACCAAAAATATTGGCAGATGCGATCGGAAACAAAGCATATCTTTCTCTCATTCACCGAATATCTTGTAAGTTTCATTCAAATGATTTTCAAAGAACATCATATTATTCACTGTGATTTGTGGGTTTTGATAGTTCTAATCTCAGAGGAGATTAAGACAGACTGAGTGAATAGGTATTCCCGGCACACTGCCAACGGGAACTTTTAAATTAGAAACAAGACAAGGAATCAAGCAAACTACATTGTCGGAAATCAAAGGAGCAAAACGTGGACGGAGGAAGACTGCTACAAAGAAAGTAGAACTACATATGGAGTTTGGCAGGAATTTAGGAAATTTCTGCACATACATGGATAAAGCGACTGAATATCAGTTGTTTAACGAAAATGTACTTGTTAAGTAATCTAGTAATCTAGGAGCTACTAGTGCCAGAGTTAGAATCTCAGCGAAGCACAGCATTTGCATATTATTATTGTCTTATGGTAGACATATGTAACAAAACTCCCAAGCATATTATCAATATTTGTAGGGACAGGTCATGCTTTTCTGAATTTTGTAACTTCCTTTCCGGAGGTTGGGATATACTTTCTATTCTAATTAGGTATTCAGTAAATACAGACAAATCGATTTTACTCTTATGACAAATTATTGTCCAACGTCATGGCTGACAAACGAGTTACAGATGCCTGCACTATGTTTTTGATATCACGAAAACGGAACATTCATCTTGGTCGTTTTTTTCCCGCAACAGCGGTCGAATGCTGTTGTCGGCCAGACATCATGCCACCGAGGTCTAATGCGTAGTGAACAGTACCGACAGGCAAAACCATGAGACCGCGAATGGCTAGTCGCAGATGGTCTCACTTGGCCAGGTACGGTATTGCTTGCGAAGCCTACTTGTCTCCAGCCGGATCCTACAACTATCAGCGAGTCACCAACTTATCCGTCCGTGGTTCAAATGTGCCAATTTTTCCATGCAACCTTAATACTGTAAGCTGTCTGTTCATCTGGAGGTTTAAGGTAAAGTGCAAGGTCAAGTAAAAAATCAACTAAATCGTGACAGTAAATGTTTCATACTCCTAGACCCCCCTGACAAACTCCGCTTCAAAATTTTCAATATTTTCATATTTAAGCAGACATTGCTATTCAGCGCGTATTTCACTGTGTTTACCAGAAAATTTTGTTGTCGTTTGTGAACCTATGACAACTATATGCGTGTGTATGAAATTATTCATGGTTCATGACTGGCCTGGATTTTGTTACTGTAGCACGATCAGCCGAACTGAATAGGAAGAGACAACAACAGGTGACTGTGGTACACCGATCCAACAAAATCAGACTGTTCAATTTAGCTTTTCGGGAGAGAGAGAAACGGCAGAAAACAGATTCATTCATTCAGTGCATGTGTTGAATCCGCGTAACATACCACTTGATTGAGTTCATCTGGTCGAAGTGGTTCGGAAATCTGGAATAGATGAAAAAGAAAGACATCTATCATTGATCCCTCGGTTCACAAAATGGACATCTAGATAAATGTGTATTACTTACACCTTTTTCATTAAAACAAAACGGCAAAAATTGGGTACGAAAAAACGTGGCGTTCTGTGTTAGTCCGCCGTAGAAACATTTTAATGCGGTGCAACACATTTGAAGAATAAGTTGTCAACATTGTCATAATCGTATCCCGTTGTCCATCAGTTTGTGGAGTTAATTGCCAAATGGCTATTGTTAGTTAACTGATAGTCACCAAAAAGGAACAATTTGAGAAGATACTGTGGAAAATACACAAGCGCTAAATCAAATTAGGTTATATTTGGGATGTTTAGTTTTCGGTTAAGTCTGATGTTGAGATCTGAACGCAAAACTCTACTGGGAACAAAACGACAAGTGACTCCCAGAAACAATGAGATGCGATAATGAAGTGATATACTTTGGATCGTATAGCAAAATGGTCATCTTTGCACCCCGGGGATTATGGTAGTTTATCTAAAATACATGAATACCACATTAGATGCGAGTGAAATTGATGCCTTAGACAGGAACTAAATGCAACGTGATGAGAAACATCGTTATATGTATACGAAAATATATTTTCTATCAAAGCATTTATGATTAACGGTTTTCGGTTAGACAAGCCACATATTTCGCACGTTTTTCTTTTCACAAATTAAAAAGGTGCCATTAGATGAAATTTAGGTATATAAAGTAAGACAGCATCGAAACATATTGTTCAAGTCATTTATATATTGATTAAAATATAGCCATGAATGATAGTATCATAGTATCCTTTCCATGGAGGACACAGTAGTCCAGACAAAATTTTCACAAGGAAAACTCTTCTGACATTGATTCCCAGGAGTGAAATGTACATTATTTGACATAAGTGTAATTGAAATTTAATTAATACTACCAATTTCTTATGTCATCGGGCAGCTTTTGGTTGATGGAACTCTGAAACATTGATTGTATTGCTATATAAGTATTCAATAAAATGAAAAACATTGTGTCCACATTGTTATCATTGATGAATGATTTGGTTTAAAGTGTATAAAACTAATTATTTACGGTTCAGATTAGTCATCTTTTATCTGTTCACTACTGATCACATTAGGCCGTAATAATTCCCACAGGTGGATACCAAATTTATCTTCATCGGAAGTGTTGGTAATAAAAGCTACTTATAGAAAGTTGTTCTTTAAAAAGGGTATGAAGCGTTCCACTATCAAATGTCCAACTAAAATAATTCACCGATTATGGATAAAATAATTCAGCCACGATCTCAAGACACGAAAACCTCAGAGAATGCGCTTTACTGTCTCAATTCGGTGGCCAGCCAGAGTGGGCTGTAAAGAGAGAGTGAATGTTGAACAAAGTTTGAACAAAACAAAGAATAGGGGCTTATTCGGGTAAAGGTGGTTTGTTTCTCGCCGATCGCACTCTCAGTCGCCTAGCAATGGATCACCGGACTTCAATTCACTTTTCTCCCTCGGGAAGGAGATTGTGCTGGCATAGAATACGTTTAGGAAACGCATCAGTACAACATGCAACGGCGGAGGAGTAGCCCGTTCTCGCTATGTGCACTATGTATCGAGTGTTGGATTTCTATTTTTTATATTCTTGAATCCAAGTGCTACTCTACAATGAGAAAGGGTTGGTAATTTTGCGTACAGCTATTGCTTGTGAGAAACTTTCACCAACAAAATTGAGTTTTCACTTCATTCTGGTTTCATTTTGAAGGAAAGGATGCATTTCAAAATTTGATTCCCGGCCTCAATGAATATATTATTCAATTCAGATTTGGGATTTATTAACATCAATATTTTGATCAACAAGTATTCGATGACATAATAGTAAAACGATTAATGTTCGTGAAAGTCAGTAATGATCATTTTGTTTTTGAATATTGATATCCCACTAAAATACTGCGCAAATAGCTGTTTTATTCATTAACTAGATTAATATGTTTTCTGTGTTCAGCGTAGAGGATCAGTGCATTTTCCAATTCTATAAATCACTTTTTTTAATTTCCAAACATTAACTTTCGTCAGCTGAGCTCTACTGATAATATTAAAGCTCGACTTGCCTACGAGACCAAGCACATGAAATATGTTTACTCCGATTTAAACGAAAACCATCACTCTAATGCTCTCTTGGATTTCTGTCGCGTAAACGCTATAGGAGGTCATTCTCTGATTAAGCCGCTTGTCAGCAACCAGAACACATGTTCACCACCGATGCCCTCATGACTTGCCTAGAGAGGAACATTACAATCGCAAAATTTTCCGCTTGCCCGCCTTCCAAATTATCTGTTCGTCTGTCACATCCCCTTTCCCCAGTCGAATGAATAGGTGGGGATAAAGGAGATAACCGCCATTGTAGCCAAATCTCTTTGCCTAGCTTGGTAACACACATTCAGAAGACCTCTATCCATCTCATTTTCCAATCCCCACAGAGTACGTAAAGTACGAACATGACACAGTTGATTTGTCGAACCCGAAAGTAGTCGGAAATTAGCAGAGATGGGTGATGCTAGTTCAGCGATCTGGGAAGGGGTAAACTGTAAGTAACGTCTAACTGGAATTCATTTGGACAGTGTACACAGAATCGAGCATTCGTGGCCAATGTGCGGTATGAATGGACTTAGAGAGGAGTTTCTACGGTAAACCTAAGTCTGACTGACATGGGAAAAGTACAAACTGCATTATAGACATATGCGATAGACGGATATTTGCGTTGCTGCCTCATTGGTATAAACCACTAGTTGAATTGCATAATTTTAAAACAACTCTCTATTCCTTAATTTAAGCTTTATTCGGTCATGAAAGTATCGTGTCTAAAAACAAAAGGTACAGCTGCATCAAACGAAAAAGCTTTGAAATGATTTTGCTACCTGGCAGAAAGCAACGACTTTACATGTTGTTGGAATACTCTACATACTCATAATGTTATTTAAAAACTAAAATAAACTTATCTTGACATATATCCCTTCCTATTAAGGTTTTGTGGCAAATAAATTCAACAAATTGCAAAAGGTGGCGTGACGTTGCATAAGGAAATAAAATAAGAATGTATTTCACCGAAGATCAGTCTAACTACCTTCATAACGTTCCACCAACAACAACCGTTGTATGAGTATGTGAATTCACAAGGCAATGGAAAGTATATTCCATTATAATTGTTCATCCTTTACCATTCATTTTCAGTTCAGCCAGCTATCCTTCACTCGGCAAGCACAATAAATGACTTTCGCCCTCCTTAGATCTCATCAATATCCACCAAACTGTCTGAGACACATCGCAGGAAAGGCGAGTGCGTTAGTACGGTGTTGGTGAGCTAATATCCCGATGGCTGACTAGAATTACCAATTGAATTTTGGTAAGACGTCTTCGGAAATGATCTGTCTGCTTTCGGCTCGACAGCTCCAGAAGGAGGCAATATCTAACCTGCTAAATTCGGCAGAAGCTTTTGACCAGATCAATTCTGTCTAATAAGTTCAGGTACTCACCGGCAGACGAACATACTAGGCGTTAAAACTCCGGCGTTGATGGTGAAAGGAAATTTATGATAGGCTCTAAAAAGGCCTAAACTGCAGTCTATTGTATTTTTTGATTGTCTGATTGATTGAAAGAACTAACAATTCAGTCTTAAGAATAGAATAGTGTCACGATGAAAACACTTATCTCATTCATATGTTCACAAATAATTGTGAATTAAAAATGATCCCCAGGATTATCGTTAACTTAGTAGTTGCTGTCGCCGTTGTGATGTTTTCTATCATTGGAATCTAGCACAATACTGTAATAGTAAGTCCTTTCGGGGCTCAGTGATCGCCTAGGATAATATTGCTGTTACGAAAGTTTTTCTCTCGGTTAGTTTTCGACAAAATTGTTTTGCTTAGGGCTTTATTGTGGATTTCAGAGCTCATCTGTTCCCATGGAATGTGTTTTGATGCATCACGTATATAATTTATTATCTTGACCTAAAACGCTAAATTAAAACACTACCAATATATTATTATGCTTTATATACGTTTGTTCCGTCATCCAATCTTTGCGTGGATAATAGCCACTTCACATTAATAAAAGTGTGAGCAAATAAAATCAATATTAGCAAAATTTGTAACTTTGCCATGAAACCTGGCCCACCACTACAATTCGATCATTACTGAACTCGAAAAATTACATCAGTCAGTATCACTGGAATGGAACTAGTGGCCACTCTTGCACCCTCCACATTTCCTTTTTTTTAGATCTATAGACTAAAAGCGGTGAGAGTACAACCGAAATGCCTGAAGTAAAACACATTTAGTGAACTTATTTTCTTCGTATTAAAAATACACCATTTATCAATAGTGCTGGCTTTGTGTGCTTCGTCATTGTTCCTAAAGTTTAGTTGCTTACGACGTTGTCACTTAGATCCTTGCATCTTTTCATAGGATTGGCCAGGTCTGCGAGATCAGAGGGAATCAATTTACTAAACGAATTGGAAAATGAGATCAAATTGACAAGATTAGGAATAGAAAGAGTCAGAAGAAACAAAGACAGAAGATATCAAAAAAATAGAAAATGAAACAATGATACGTTTGTGTCTACCATTACATTTGTAAGGCGGTACATCTAAAACAAACAATTTCATAAATTTTAAATTGACACTTTAGTTCTATCTTATTGAAAAGTAAAACTGCATATTATGTGGTTGAACTATGCATAAAGGGCTTATATATATGAAGCACAAGTTTCAGAATGCGAAAATTCATACACGCGAGCACATAGTCAAAAGGCCTTATTGAAGATAACAGTCTCAGTTGTCAATGTATGTCTACTGTTTATACCGGTAATGACAATATGTAAACCATTTCCTACTGCTGAGCTAATTTTTTTGAGGTTATATCTTCCTGGTTTTAGTGAACGTTTAACAAAAAAGCGGGTCACAAGAAATTAGAGACGATTTGAGAAAATTGGTGAATCAGGAGTCAAAATGCAACTGCAAGACAGGTTCAGTCCACTGGCTTGATACATCAAAGAAATTGGTCGCTGAACGATTCGGTAACTCAGCTACAAAACCCTTTTCTCGATTCACTTTGAGTACGGGGATTGTTTGAAAAATATATTTGAGAACTAGACTCGCAGTGATTTTGCTTGATGCATTGTGACACGTGCAAAGAAAGCCTCCGTTTGAAAATGCAACACAGATGTCACAATATCCTTCATGAGAGGTGAAACGCCAGAGGTCGTAGAGAAAAGATTCCTTTTGTCTAACTCCCTGTCCAAAACCTAATACAAAAGTGGGTTTATGCACAAACCCTTAGCCAGATGAGTCACACTGTCTTACTCACTCTGTCATGTGCCCCTCACACACACGCTAGGTTGGTATCCGGTCTGGTGGGTGAGTGGAAGGTCATGCTGCACAAATGTATCCCATCAATTGTGGAGTTTCTCATGCGTGAGCACAACCTTATGGGCGGGCAGAAATTATACCTCCAGGAAATACAGAATCTATTTAGTATCGAAAGTAGACGTGTATATGAAAATCGATTAACATCTGAACACTAGACCTAAGGCTGCGATATGCTTGACTGAAGTGCTACTGGATTCGATAGTGTGGTGTCGCAATTTCGTGGACGAGTTATACATAGATCTTCATACATCCCTGTTAGTTTCTATCAAATTCATCATAACATAGTCTCATTCAAAAGCTTAGCACATCGTACTTGTTCACCTTCTCGCAAGAAAGCTGAGATTTCATTTAGGTCTCATATGTTATACGAAAAGCTTATTTAAGGGAGGGGAGAATACATGTTCACTGAAAAGTGAATTGTCAAACATTGGCGAGATCGATCAGATAAAAGATAATACTTTTAGCCTCATCTTATTACATATAAAGTATTTCATTATTAATATAATGCAGCCGTGTTAGAAGTATTTCAACGTAAAGCATACATCATTTTTCGAAGGCATGATCTATCAATTTGTATTTGACTGAGATTGAATTAGAATGCTAAGACATACAAACTAGTAGAAACAGAAAAATATCTTTTATTTTAGCCGTAAAGTTCATTCTGACACACTTGCATCTGGGCTCTTTGCGTTTCAGGCTCCTTTTACTTCCCCGAATGAGGGGAAAGCCACGTAAGTTCACTTTGAGGTACAAAAAAATCTCTTCTCAAATGAAAAAATAGATATGCATGCATTAATAATATGTATGAAACAGGTTTTACGTAGCTGTGTTGGAGCGAATGCGTGATTTATGCATCGCTGATTTCAACTGGTTCCGACCTGCCTTATAACAGTATCTTCATCAATGGAGGCCACTTCCTTATTGAAGCTTGGTAAAAAACTGATCCCTCAAAAAATTAGGAGATGATTTATCGCCGGGTGAACCTTTCAGCTCATGTGTGGCAAACTGAAATCAGAAAATCGCTCTATTCTAAACGATACATATAAATATTTCAGGGTCTGTGAAAGATTAATCGTAAGTGAAATGAAGATCAGCTGTTCCTATCTTGCTATGTGCTGCAAGAATTCGGCTGATTCACCAAGCAACAGTAAAAACGAATAAAATATTCCCTAAGTACATTGATGGTATCTCCGCTCATTTCACACTCAATCAGTCATGCACTTGGGCACAGTAATGCATGTGGTTGGTGTTTTCAATCACAATTGGTTTGTTTCTAGTGTGGTTTAGGTGGTTACTGCTAAATCCGCCAAGTTGGTTCACACCAGACAATTCTGACGCTCAATAACCTCATTTAATTTTGCCCATTTGCTAATATCCGGGAAAGTTCAGAAAATTCATCGACTTTGATACCTTTAGCTCAAAAATGGAAATGTTGTCAAGGGATGTAGGTAAGTTCCGTGGGAATACAGGTCGGTTATTCCTAATAGGAATACCAATTAGGAAGCTCGAAATAGACGAAATCTACATAGAGCAAAATTGAGCGAGGAAGAGTAAGGATGAGAATGCAAGGCTTTTTGATGATAAAAGGCAAACCATGACTAACCGGAATTTTTCAATGCTAGTATTCAATATTATTAGACATTCACTTATTATTAATTTACAAACTAATAAACTGATTACGACATGGGAAACATTGCCGATACAATCGTTGCTCTCATTGTTCAAGCGGATTTTACTGCTAGATACGACTATTGAAACTCATAGCTCTGTGACTGGTGTTAGACCTGAGAAACAAAGATCAGTGTTTAGGAAGAAGAAAGTACCTACATCCATGCCGCTCACATTATCCGGTATAACTGTGCCCTAAAGGAGCTTCATTGGGGGGAAGAAATGAACCTGTAAATTGTTCAATTGATTTGTAGTGGCTTTCCCATGCTTGTATTTGCAGCAGAAGATATACGAACTTGACTGAGGAAAAAAGACAAGATAGCCCGAGATAAGTTTCAGGTGATTTACTAGAACAATTGAATAGGAGTCACGTGAGCTGTGATGTCCGATCTGAAAACATGGCCATGCCCGCTTGTCCAAAAGAGAAAAACAATGTTCTGACATTTTTTCTTAAATATTTGAGAAGAAAAAGATGTAGCTGTCATATGTGCCTACCTGAGCAGTCAAATTTATTTGGGTCACAAGTTAAGTAGCAGAGTTATAAGAAAAGAAAGAGTAGTGAACAAGCTCGTTTGCAGTGATTCTTCTACAGGCGAATACATCACAATTTATATCCAACTGTATAGTAGGGGGGAAACATCATTACAAGATGGAAAAGAAATAATCAACGTTCCAGTTCTCCGACCGGATGTAGCTCACATTTTGGTCCTCAGACATGTGCACTAGAATCCGTGAGAGCACTGCTCACACATCAATCAATAAAGGATTCCTATGACTTTTGCTGGGATTAAAGACAAACATAAACGGATTACGCTTGATGTCACTTGACGTCAGCTCAATCTTCCCAAGAATTCCCATTGCTGAAACTATTGAATATATATGTAACCGCATAGCTAGCAATAAATGTGAAATTGGAATACCAGTCGGTGATCTCAAACAATTACTACATTTTTTTACACAAAACATAGAATTCAAATTGAATGACAAAGTTTATCGCCAAATAGATGGAGTAACAATGGGACCTTCTATGGGTCCACNTCCACTGTTCGTAGGTATATTCATGACGAAACTGGAGAATAATATCCTAAGACAAACAATCAGTCGTTGAAAATTTTACAAGCACTATGTGGTCTTTTTGTGTTTTGTCATTGACAGTGTGAATTTGTCAATACTCTTAAAAGTATTTAACTCAGCACATCCAAAAACAGAGTTCACTTTGGTGATGGGTGAGCAGTGCTCCAGGGTTCCAGTGCGTCTGTTTTCTGAGGACCAAAATGTGAGCTACATCCGGTCGGAGAACTGGAACGTTGATTATTTCTTTTCCATCTTGTAATGATGTTTCCCCCCTACTATACAGTTGGATATAAATTGTGATGTATTCGCCTGTAGAAGAATCACTGCAAACGAGCTTGTTCACTACTCTTTCTTTTCTTACAATGTGCAATGGTAGCCAAGTTGTCTAAGCAACAGAATTAGCAATATGCCTTTGACAACTCAACTCATAGCTGAGATAACAAACCACCATGATTGTATAGACTAAGTATGCTTTAGCATTTATCGAAGAGTATCCAATACTATATAGGTCCTGTATCTGTGCATTAGAACAGAAGTGAAACAAAATAATTAGACTTGATAAATATGCTCTCATATGTTGACTGTCGTACCTGTAGCTCATGTATAGGGGGTTTTAGCTCCCAACCCGCAGGGCTTCTTTTCGACTAATACCACGGTAATTAGGGCTGTTCACAATAAAAACGAGTCCAAACAAAAACGAAATAATTTCCAGGTGCATTTCGTTATCGTTTACGCACATTCTCTGAAAACGTGATTTTCCTTGTCTGGAGCTTATGAAATCAGATTTTATCATTAGTTGTCAGTAATCGGTAAGTGGACAAAAGCATCGGGAATAAAGGGCTTAATCTTTCTTACTTATTTAAAGAAATAGACAATTACAATAAAATGCAGATTACATTTGAGCATAGGGTCTGTTTATCTTAAATCTATGAACAGTTCTACAGGTATTGACCAAACTCGTGCAACATCCTGATTTTTATTACATTTGTTCCTCTCAATGCTTTATTCTTCCAGTCTCATTCACGGGATTGAATATGCTATTGCCCCACATCGGACGCAACATATCTGATAAATATCCACTTATGTCACTGCTT
>UZAN01039529.1:39373-95595 GCA_900618425.1 Echinostoma caproni
TAATTTAGCAATTTATTAAAGTTAGAATATTTTCAATAATTTGCTTATTTACTGTGCACTGAATGAAAAGAGAATAGAAATTTAGAATGCGTGTGCTCAACCTAATAGAAACTCTCGTAGGACACGAATCATCTATTAAAAAGAATGAACACCCATTAAACTTTGCCCAAAATACTTTCTAAATCAGAGCAGTAACTTTCGAACTACTGCAAATTTTATAGCGACCCTCAAGGTCGCGCACATTCAAATGGTGATAGAAATGAACTAAGAACTTAGATGTTGGAGACAAAGTCAGGAATAAATACATGTACCCATAACCATCTATATATAAGTATGCTATTGCAAGCTGAAATGGGTTTTCAAAATGAGGGTGATGTTGCACGAGTTTGGTCAACACCTGTACTGAGTGTTTATCCCTATGACTTCGAAGGATAGCATGCAATCATTCAAAATTTGCCGTATGTTTTAGCACAACCTAAAGTGGATAAGTGTCTTGATTTCAAAGGTAGTTAGCCGCATCTTAATTTGATACAGCATCTTTTTATTCTGTAATTCACCAACGAAATGAATGGAATTAAGCAGCTTTTGAGTACACGTGAGGTGGTTATAATATTCACATTTTTCTTATGTTTGATATGTATATGTTCACATGTACTGCCCATCGAAATAATATCGTCTTTTTGCGAGTTTATTTTTTAGCTAGCTACAGAAGCATGTTATGCAACAGAAGTATAATCAAGTAAAGGTAATGTTTCTTTCGTCAGCCGTCATTGTAACTTACAACGCTCGGAAGTTTACGCTCTCTTTTTGAGAATTATCGGCCCCCAGTGTGTGCTGACAGTATAACTTTCTTAGAGAAAAAATCACACCGTTGGATTTTGATGAACTGAAACAAAAGGAATAATAGTGCAAATTCGTCTGACAAGTATGTAGCTCATATAAGTCACCACGGTTGTTGTCTGGTTGAATGATCCACTGAATGGTTCCAAATCGGCACCCTGACCAATTTTATTTTGTATGCATCTCTATTCGTACCTTTTAAAGCTGACAAGTAGTAGGAAACCCGAACTCAGTGAATAAGTTATTTGATAATTTTTAATCTGACCTTCCTTGAGAATCCACTACCATCCATGGAATGAATGAATTTTCATTGAAAATTCAGGACTGTGAAAGCAGCCAAGTCAACGGGTTTTCAAAAGACATGAGGATTTTAAGATACCTGATAGTGGGGGTGGTGGTACTTGAATTTGAATAGCTCGAGGTCACGAAATCATAAGCAGTCTGGGTTGTATAGTGCAATTGTTACATTCGAATCTTATCGAATCGAGTGATGTTTCACCAAAATGTTGTACCACCTGTGAGACTTGGTGAGATCTGTTGAGTAGTAAGTGGGCAGGTGNCAGGTGCTTTTATTCGTATCAGAACTTTTTTAAGACTTTTATTTATGGGGGTCACGTGAGCTGAAGAAGAAAATGAACTACGGTTCTCATCCACATACACATGTGTATCTGTTTGTTTTCGTTCAATGTACGTTCAATGTACTGAAAATCACCAGCGTTTCGTATAAAAATCGTTACAGTCCAGGCTATTTGATTTGATATGGCAGGTTATCCCAACAGATCCTTTTCCTCCTGCAGTCAAATTAATTGGTCAGAGTTATCTGCTTCTTTGATAATCATCGTCAGTTTTCTCTTTGATTTAAAAAAAATACTGAAACTGAACTCAGCGACCGTAACCAAGGAAATATGATAAGAATATAGTTATGTAATGCGACTAACGACACCATGAGTGCCAAACAAAAAGCTGCAAATATCTTCAGATCTCATACTTCGCATGTGTTCTACATGTATAGCTAAATGACCGGATGAAATCAGAAACAAACCAATCGTGTTAGTCAAATATTGTGTCTAGTTGAATTGTGTGCAGTAATTCGTGGAATTCCCATTTATCCCAGTAGACACTATATCATGGAGCCACAGTGTTTTCGCAGAGTCATGAACCGTGTGACAATTGTGCTTATGCATTTTGTTCCTGGGATCAATCGGTGACTAAAACGGGACCAACCACTTGGTAAATTACTGCTGTACTAGGTCATCCAGTATATTTCGGCTTCTACCATCACAAGCGCCCGCCACATGGTTTGCACTAACCAAGATCCACATCCCATTTCCATATATATTCATACACACAACAATCGAGAACCGTTTACTATCCCACTATGTTACAGTCTCACGTCTCCACGAGTGCGTCGGTTCTCCTCGAAGACCAACTGTCATATCATGTCGACCATGGTTGTTGCGCCTCGGGATTCACACACCCCCTCCCAGTCATCTGCTGTTCTGCCTACTTGCGCACACTGTTGCGCAGAGACCGGTTATCTTTTTTGCTCAATAGCACACAGAAGCGTTTGCACTTGACCCGGTTCAGGGACTGCGTATTATACTGTCCGCATTGGACTGTGATCGCATTTCGCCCTGTCAGCTAATGGGGTCGAGTTTGGCGACTGTCGCATTTGGCTGCGTTGATGAAAAGAAGCAATGAACCGTATGTGTGCGTGTATAGATGCCTGTAGTCGAGGCGAAGGTGGTAGTAAAAGGGCACTAAGTATAGCTAGCTGTACACGTGTTCTCACGAGCAGATAGATTGTATGTTTATGAATTTGTCAATATCCATGCTTGTGTATTTGAAGTTGCGGTTTCTGTCCTCTCATTCTTTTCTCAACTCATCATGTTGTGCTACGACCAACCAAATCCATTGACCTTAATTCAATTGCCTTGTGTAATAGTTTGCATGGATTCTCTAGCTGTAACGATTGGATGTGTGGATACATAAATAGATAATAATGGAATCCGTGCGACACCATGACTTTCGCCAAATCACTTCCTTTCATTACCTAGTGTGCGTGTGTGTTATCGTGTCCTTCTGGCGGAACTCTATGATTACCTATTATTCATGGATGTCGAGGGCGGTACAAATGATAGAGCCGCACACACAGGTGTCGTACCATGAGACATAACTGCCCCTTTCTTTGTTGACATCATAGCAACCTACGTCTGTTTGTAGCAATATCCCCGAAATCGGTCACAGTAAATTGGAGCATTTATTCAAGTTGTCGGGAATGCAACATCTTGATTTACTGTTTTATTTTCTTATGCTCTGTTCCTACAAATGCCCCTCGAAAGTTTACGTTTACCGGTGAGAATGATCGTTTATCTGACAGTGAAGGTGTGACATTATCTGTGGGTGCTTTCAGTGGTTCTCCAAACCCAAAAATTCTTTCCCATTCACTCTCACTTTCTCCGTAAGAATAAAAAAATATTGACTTTGTTACAACCCAAACAAATATTTCTTCACTTAGTTTTTGTTTGCAAAGAACTGTCATTGTAAATCCCCGGAGGAAGAACTAAACGGGATTAACTTGTTAATTGGAGACCACTCAATTCATCTTTCAGACAAATTACACAAAAGGCCTCAAGAGACCATATGTTTACCGTCAGTCAAGTTTGTATTTTTCGTCAGTGTTAGATAGTTTTGCACTGGGCGTTAACGTGGATCATAACATTACCTTTCTGTGGAAATTGAAGTGTGCCGGTAAAAGAGAACCGTCAAACGCACGCTGATACAGCACTGAAAGCCTTCGCAAGTCGAGTCACCGATCGGATTTATTCTGCTCGACCAGTGTATCCGCTTGACAACACACACGCACACAAGTGCACTGAATCAGACTAGGATCGACACATGCCCAACCGAGGTTTATTGCTTCCAGGCCATTTTCGACCGCATCATTTGCTTGGGGCTATTTCTTAGTCTGCTAGGAGAACCAGAAATCAGTAGGGGAACGGGAGGAAACAGTTTGTTTGGAGATCGTTGCAAGATTGCATCTAAACTCAAAGTCACCACCCTTCAATCACCAGCAACAACAACATCTTTACCTTAACTGCCAGCCATGGTCTGTTTAGCCAGATGAGGTAAACACATTTCATTTGTACGCACCGTTCATGTTCATTCGACCAGCTCGCTATCGGCACATCAACTAGGTCACAGTCGGGGATAACGAAACAACATAGTCCGAAATGGGCTTCAATAACACCCTCTAAATAACGTGTTTCAGCAATGTCGAGAATCTGAGTTATACATGCAAGCTGTCTTTTTACCAACCTATCAAAAGTTTATCAATCGAAAACGTATTTGCGACTGAGGTTTCGGGTTTTTATACATAACAGCACACTAAGTCAGCATATGGAATATATACATTCGTAATGGACTGCGCGTATCTGTTTCAAAGTTATGAATCATAAGCAATTAAGTGTGTTATTCATTTTAGTCATAATTTACTGGCGGAATTCATAATGAATCATATATGAATCGAATATGCGGGTGGCCAAACAAAAAAATTTTAATTAACATAATTGTGTTCATTACGGTTCCGTTTCTTAAACAACCGTGTCGCTGAGCGCGGCAATCCCATTACAAACGTTTAATCACCAACCGAGATGGCGTTCTTCGTGTGTTCACAGCAACTAAATTGCGAATGTCATCGCGATTGGCAATGGAATGTTTTCAGTCTATTTGCCGAGTTCAGCAGAAAACAACGGAACACTAAGTATTCCTCTGATTTTCAATGCCCCGTTCCTTGCGCTAGAGCTTTCATGTTGCGGATGCCGACAGAAGCTGATCTACGGTTTTGGAGTGGCTGGGACAAAACAGTCAAACTTTAACTTCATTATTGAACTTGGCACTCTCCTACTATATGCAGGAAGTGAAGTGTCGAATCAGAGAGAACGAAAGCTGACTTGAAGATTATTTTTCACGCTAAACTATCAAGTAAGTGATCGCATTCCTGACGGAGGTATGTGAAAATGAACGTATTTCATGGTTCGGAATGGTTTATTTAGTTACCATATTTCATGGTGAGGGTTTGAACCATTCAATTCCATTTTGGGCTCACTGATGAATATTGATAGTATGGTCTTTAAACCCCTCACGATTTCCGAGCTCATAATTCGTTCTTTCACCTGAGACAGGGAATGTATTGTTATGCTTTATCATCCATCTTGCATCATTCCTAGATCACTTTTCGCCCCACCCCAGTGATTATCATCAGCACCGCCACCACAACTATTCTCGTTCATCACTGTACACACTTCCGGGCCGGGTCGCTATTTGCGCTTTCACTTCAACCTTAAACACAAAACATCCGGCATCCTATGACGATTTGACCTTTTCTTGTTTGTGCAAGCCACAAGCGACGGCTTATGAACAAATGTCACCTCGGATCACCTGACCCCGGCTGATCTGCTGTCTCGTGGTTTGGTTTCTCATTATGAGAAATTCGGCTGCGCGATTCGAGGACTGTTTGTTTGTTAGTTCAAGCGTGGTGGGGATGTCGCTGAAAGGGACAACTGAAAAGCTTGACTTCGGCACGTGTTCGTACACGGTTGTGCTCGCATATTCTGTGTTGGAAACCGTTTTCAGACAAACCTCTTAGATCGTGAGGGGGGGGGGAAGGATTCGTCTGATGAAAGTGAACTGAAGCATACTGTCCGTCGCACAACCGTTCTGCACAGATGTCATTTGACCGTTTCTCATTTGGTAGGGAGTATATTGAAATCCGGCAAGAGCTGATGTGCGTTTTTAATCAAACATCCCGATTCACAATTACACAATGATCAACAAGGTTGTCCGTCAATTATGCCAATTTGGGATTTCACGCAATGCACTGCATACGTTTAATTTGCTTTAAGACGTAAGTAATCAAGACTGTTTCACTAACAGGATGCGGCAAACTATTGGGTATCAAACATATTGCCTCAAAGGCTACGTGTTTACTTGTGCGAACAAATGGATATATCAAACTCTCTGGAGTTGCCAGTTTTCTAAAACATACTTATTCTTTCGTTGGGTTTACCTACTGAATGAAACTTTGGATCCAAACTACTACGTTGGAATAGGCGTTAGGTGGCGAACAATTTATTTCAGTGGTTTACTTACAAGGAAGTGCACATTAAATAAGCAAGTGGGGTGTTTAGGTGCTGCCTTTGGTTGTTACCAGGACAATTTTCGGATGAAAGTAGAAGGATGCGGTACGTAGGTATTGTCGGGTCTCACACCATTATGGGGCAACATCTCTGCAACCAGATGATATTGATCAGTTGTTCCCCTCTGTTTTCTTCCATGTAAATAATTCCATTGTTTTTAACTTGGTGAGGTTAAACTTGTGACTTCGAAGCCACACGTTGTAGAACATTATAATCTGTTCGCGTCGGTGAGCACATAGTTTCTGACCTGTCTTGCTCATGTAATGGAGGCTAGGATTCTCGGGCACAACCGTTAATCGCTTCTGTTACTGTTGACCTTCCTTTTCCGGTCAAAAACAAAAAAGAATGGAGCAAAGAATGAGATCGGATCTTCGATACCCCTTGTAATTGAGATAGTACCCGTATCGCGTTCTCCTGTGATTTTCTCCGCCCCCTCCCTCCCTTGCCTCCAAACAGTTGGGATGAACATAAGCGAAAATAGCCGAAATAATAAAACTACTCACTGGTTACAAAAGTTCTTGTGTGTCCTAATGCATGTTGCCCTGCTGGCAGCGAGTATCCATTCAGCCATTTGGGTGACGTATAAGTTAAGATTGTTAGCAATATGTAATCATTTGTCATTGGCTTTCCATACAGAGCGGTTTCTGTGTTGCCAGTCCGTTTCATGGGACAGCACTGTAAAGAAAAATGAGTTTCGTGTTTTTTCTCTCTCTCTAGTGTGAGTGTCATATTTGGAAATTATGTGGTGAAAAGTAAACGAATGAATAACTGACGATATCTGACTGGTCCCCATTGGTTCAAAGTTTCATGACATATGTACGAACACCCTGGGCTATGCACAAAGGAATAAATCAGTTGATAACGTGTTTTAACCAAAATTTTGAAGACAAAACAGTACGAACTGTCAAAATGACGTTGAAAATATGTTTAAAGTAAACAATCGCCTACTAGATAAAACATTTTCGCACTTGGTTGAGCCAGGTGGATAAACTCAAGGCCGTGGAGACATGTGAGCATTTGGATAAACATTAGAAAAGCAGATGGTGTTTGAAAAATTGGGCCTAAGATATTTTTTCGCTGACATTTTTTGAATGGAGAGGAAACGAACCATGAGATTGGTTAAAAAGATATGGAGATGTACTTTCCGTAGTTAGTTGTTGCCTGCCACCAGCTGAAAAGTACTACAGAAAGTTTAATTTAACCTTTTTCGGTCTCTTGTAACTTTTGTCGTTTGAATGTGCGATCACATAGATTATGTTCTCCTCCAGAATTCAGTGACAGGGATTATTACATTTAATCCGATTTTGACGCAGCAAAATAAGTCATTATAAATCAGAACTAAACTTGACTAAACATGGTTTCACCAAACTCATTTTCAAACCACTGCATACACTCAAGTTTATATGACACATAGTGGCGTGGTGTACAGTTTGCTTATTTGTATATGTGAAACCAAGAGGTCATGTAGATGGGTCATTCGACTGATGCGGAAGTAAGACAGATATTCGTACGGCAGTAATTACCGGGCACGCGGATGATGGTTGCTTAACCGTTGGCTATTAGGTGACGTCATCAGTGCACCCGCTATTCAGGTAATTGGCTTTAGGAATTTTGACAGCCTGAACGAATATCTGTTGTGTACAGAAATTAGGTTTGCACAGAAGAATGCTGACCGCCGCAGACCTTGTTAATGCATGACGAATGGTTATCAATGATGCACCCGTGTCAATCAAGTCAGCAACAATAGAGCTTTTAACGATCCCGATCGTGGGTGATGATTTGAATGGAAGTATGTATCTCACCTCCCGTAGTGAAAATATGCCTCCATATAATGAAAGCGAGCAACACTGTTAGGTCTTGTTACAAATGTGTTCTGTGATGCGAGTTCAGATCACGTCGCGGCTAACTCGCACGTGGTTGATCGGACTTGCTATCGACTTCGGTGGTATTGACCAGTCGTGTTTTATTGATATGTATTCCATCTGTTAACCCTGTTGAGGGAAATTGAGTTGAAGGGTTTTACACTATAGGATAACAATGATGTACTGCAGGGAGCATTATAAAATAATTACAGAGGCCAGTGGGAACATTAATCTGAAACTCAACTTTCTCTTCAATAAAGAATGATTCTAAAAAGAAAAAAATAAATCGAGGAAGAGTCCATTGAAACCAAAGAATCAGAACGAGATGGTTTGACCGGATTTCACAAACATTTGACCTGGATGACTTAATACTTGCTAGCAACTGAAATCGGAGTAAGGCTTAACTCGAAGCTCTCCAAAGCACAGTTCATTGTAATAACGGTAGCAAAGTAAAAAGGAGGCCTTCACAAGGTAACAGTTCAGTGTAAGAATGTTGTATGCTATGAGCGGATCAATAATAATCAGCGGGTCAATGACTTTACTCTAACCACTGCCCGTAAAATATTAAAGAGGAAGAGAAGGCTTTGCCCAAAGGGCTATATTTTCTAACAGTGGAACGTGTTTGGTACTTGCGAAGAGGTTGAAGTTGAAAGGACGAGGCTGAGAGACCGTTTCGCATGGTAAAGGGATGAAACTCCTCTTAACCTACGGAATGTAAGTTTACCAACATGAAGCTGGCAAGATATGAAAAAGAAAACTTGGATACCGTGTAGAACTGTGGGCTGTGCAGAACAAAGTGAATGGGAGTTGAACTGAAGGATTAGGTTTAAAGGATACGTAAATAAAAGGCTTTCGCGACGTGGAAAACGATTAGAGTTTTAAAGCTCCAATATGGTGGCAGCCCACATGTCTGAATCGACTGAAGTACGAGCGGAAAATCGATCGGGGAAGAAGCACTGGAAGTGGTACAAGCGAAATAGTATGGAAATATCTAGGACATTAGGATGATGGGTCATCGACGAAGAAAAGGAAGGAAGTGGAAAATAATGTGAAACCGAATAGGATGCCATAATTAACTAAGAAAACTCTTGAAATATTTCTATCAAAACTAACCAAGATCGAAAGGTATTAAGTTTCATATCCAGATAATGAACCACGGATAAAGTCTAAGCTTGTAAAGTTTCAACTGTTGAGCTCAAACGAACGCCTTGGAGAATTCGAGGGAAACAGATGCGACTCCTCGTGGTGGTCAGCGGTGAAGCAAAATTGCGCGCGGACACGCTGCTGATGGATCTGTAACAACGCAAGTCATACTGGCAGTTTACGAGAAGTTCGCACCGATCCAAGTTACAGCGAAGGGGTCTCGCAACCACTAGGTACATGACAAAGAAAAATGCGGGACATGAAATGGGGCGGAGATTGGAACACAGAATGCACCTCTCTTAGTGAAGGACAAGCTGAACCGGGTTTCCAACACCTGGAAAACGAGCGCTTGAAAGAGAGTAGAAGAAAAGACAAGGGAGGACGGGTAGCAAGCTCTGGCGCGTTGCCATCAGGACCACGTAGGTTGGCTTTGTTGAATGTAGTGCTAGGCAGACGATTCTCTGTGATATTTTGAGCACAATTGTGAGGACAAGGTCAGTAACGGGGAGGGCAAAGTGAAGGATGTTGGGGTAAGTAGACCTGGAAATCAGACAGCAAATGCTAAATGCCTCAGTCTTTTGGAAGGAAACGGGAACCAGATAAATAGAACGACAAAATAATGGGGAATTGCTTTGTCAGCTACCTGAAGTAAAGTTTAAAAATTTTTAGGTTTTACTACATACAATAATGACTAAGGAACAACTGTTTTCAGGTATGCCGTTAACGTCAGGCATGATATGTGTATATGAATGTATATATCAGTCTTATTTATTTGTTTCTGTCCATAACGCTTATAGCCGACTGTAGAATCAATTGTGAACATCATAAATTAATGTATTCCCTGAACACCTACAGAAATAAGGCGTTTTCAGACTGTCGGGGGTGCAGAAACACTGAAATCACTTACACCACATACATGTTTGTACTGTTTTATTTTGCATTGTTCCATCATGTTATACATTACATAACTTGTGCATTCAGAACAAGTTGCATTTAAGTTATGATGAATTACCAAGTCAACCATCAGAATAAACGCCATTAAAAAAGGGTTAACAGAAAACAACTTATTGCTCAAGTTTCAGATGGAGTGCACTCAATACCCCTGCTCGATTGATGAAGATAATTGCTAGGCTGAGCAAAGGGGGAAACCTGTGTATGTGTGTGTTTATGGAATGCGCTCAACTTCACAGCGTGTCAATGGGACTGGCAGCATCTGAATTCAGTGAGTAAAGAGTGCCTCGGGTACAAAGAATTCTTTCCATAAACCGAACACAAGAAAATAGGTGATGATCAGAAAGTTTCACAACCACCTTATTTACGAAAAATGAGAATGCGTAAATGTTAATTGTTTTATTGCGGTGTAAGGATTAAAATGCTGTTCAATTACGCTAAATACAATTACCGGAGAGCAATAAACAAAGGTGGGAAAGACATACTGATAAACGAAATCAGAAAAAACTGAATGGAGAATGCCAAACTGTGAAACGTCGATGGTGAAACGATAGACCCTGCCGTTTACCAACACCAATGGATACACTTTTAGTAAGGTTTTCCTCATACATACTCTCTGCTTGAAACTGAGCTGTTTGACATAAATGCATTACTTAGATGCATATACAGAAAAAAACCTCAGCAAAACAGTTCGACTTCTTTCAAAAACATAAATAGGGGTTAGCGCAGCTACATTCTGGCAGTGAAGAAAAGGATTCTAGCGTTGAGTCTTGCAGCATACATACCATAGGATGGGAAGATACGTTAACACTCATTTGTTTAATCACAGTTTATCGGTTACCGACTACAACTGATCATGTGATTAAGGCACTATGTAGAACCAATGTGTCGAATTACTCGACCGGCAGATATAAAGTGAAATAACTTTCTCTCTGCGGAAGAGAACGATCTTCACAGCAGGGGTGGTTAAACTGGGTTATTCAATGTGCATCCATTCATCATGCTGACCAATAAGCTACCGAAAGTAATTAAATTTAATCATCATGCATTACCTAAAATTAGGCATATCAACCACCATCAGTCTAGAAAACCTTGGAAATATATCAATGAGAAATCATGAATTGCTCGTATCTGTTCTAAAACTAAATCAATTACGATGTTTAGGCAAAATATAAAGGAGCATTATTAACTAATTCAGGAAGGACTGAGATCTGGCATTTAATTTGGTTTATCGTATGACGAAGCCTTTGAACAAACTCTATTTGGCAATTTCAGTCACCGTGAAGTGAACTGCTTGGCATAGGGTTGGTGTATATTTTCTATACGATAGATTTGGATAGGACATTGGATACTGGTGCTACTGATGAGCTCCTTTTAGAGCGAAACTAAAGCCTAGTGCTTCCGAGGGCATAGAGTACCGAATTAACTGAGGATTGTGCATGAAGAAGTTTGAATGATGGTCAGTTGAGATCAAGAACCATATACTTTTCGGTTTGTATTTATAAAGAGACAAACAATTTTTTCTCCCTAGTAGTTGCCATCATTAGTTGGTGTTTGTTAGCGTATGTGCGATGGCGATCGCTAAGTAAGCGGTGTTTCGGCGATTGAGGTCATCAAATTATCGCGTGGGAGGTCTTGTGTTGTATCTCACAACCACGACCTAACTTCCTCCATTTAATTAATTTTATCTTTATTGTGCTTTTCAGCTTTAAAAACGTACTTCTTCGATAACCTGAGTGAACATACGAGTCCCGAGTTTATCAGTCTTTTTCCTTTCTGGACACTTTCAGACATAAAGACAAAGTCAGCTTAGAAAACGCGTGCTTCTGGGGCTGTGCTATCCCATGGATATTATCTTGCTTATCAGACCATGAAACCAGGATCGATCTTGACCTGACCGAATGTGTCCCATTCCGGTTGTCACTTGCACCTGTTTCTGGTGTTATAGTACAAATCGGTGATATATTTGACTTTGAAAATAAACTGACAACTCCGGTGAAAGGCGATCCAGTCGGTGGGTTGGCAATGGCCGGCGGTTTAACGGAAATGCTGTTCAGACCGAGCTCTTATTTTACACACACCACCACATACTTTCTACTTGTTAGTTTACGGTCCATATTAGAGTTTGCAGTATGTCCAATAAATCACATACTTGAAAATGTGCTAAAAACGATTTCAAGTTTTTTTAAACCTACAAAATCCTGATACAAATATCCACCCAACGGTGTTTTGTCCAACGCACACAATGGGAAAATCTGTTTACTTATTTGCATTATGATAACTGTGAATCGGGCGTGTATTATGTCACTGATCCAGGATACATTAATCATTGACAACACCATTCCCCTCGCTAATCATTAACTGGATTCACGTGTTAGGTAAGTATGGTGTTCGGTACAAGCCCATACATGATTCATCCCGCAGAATCCTCCAACTAGTACGGTAGAGCCATTCGGTGGAGCCATTCGAATATTCACTCCATAAAATATTCATTAAAAAGTTATACTTGTTGCTGCTGTCAGGTTCTTTTGAAGGAGTAGAGATTGCAGGTGCGATAGTCTTATGCGGTCACTAATATGTAGTCGTGAGAAATCCCATGAAATTCTGTACATCGTGCTTGATGACCAGGTGATGTATATGACGCCATTAGATGGAAAATGAAAATCCTCAGTTTATGGCAGTTTATCTTTGCACGTATCTATTCATTCGCATGTGCTGATCGAGGGGCCGTTTATGAAGGTTCCCGGTCTGCGCCAAGGTGGCACATGATCATCACCAAAAGTTATTCGTTGTTTATCTCCACTCCCCTTGGTCCACCACGGTTTTACCCTCCCTGTGTCCCAGTCATGGACGTGGAGTTCTTCCCTGGTGAACCGATTCGTTCATCGTTCAGCGAGCACAATGTATTTCCCGGGCCGAAGTAGGCATGTGTGTGTGCGCGTGCGTATGTGTGGATTTCCAGGTGCCAGTTGACCCCACAACCTAGGCTCCACGTCCGGATGTTACGCGGAGGGAACAGCTGCGAGTGACTGTCGGTGCTTGTGACAGCTGCATTACAAAGTGGTCACCATCGGTTCCCAGGTAGCGGCAGACACACGCCTCACCAGAATCACACACGCGCGCATTCACAAGAGGGAGGGAGTAAAACACGTTAATTAATCTTGGCCAGTTGGTGGGTACATGGTAAGAGTAAGCAGAGTTTCCACACTCCTCTCCATTTCACCGTTGTTCACGCAACTTCGTTCTAGTTTGTGGTCAACTGCATGATTCACATCCTCTCGCTGACTAACCCCAATAATGTATTGTGGTTGTATCTCTCGTTTTCTACAGGCCCCTGTTGAGGAATGGGTGCAAGACTGTTCACTTGCTGGATCGGAACACACTAGAGAGAGAAAGGCAGAGATCCTTCCGATACTCCGGCTGGATCTGATGTTAATCTGATACTGTGATCGAAGACTTAGGTAGCCATATACAGTACATGGCCCCTTCTTGCTGATTTGTACCCTAATTACTAGGTAAATACAACCAGCCCCTTCGACTCCATCACCAACCCACGCTTCCTCGCTCAGACACAAAATATCTATAACTCAATCACTAGACGAAACATATGTTAGGGACTTTTTATGAATCAACAAATGACAATTATGCAACCTAGGTTATCGAGGAAAAAATCTCACTTGCGTAGCGTTGGTTACCACACACACTGGATGCATATTCAACCTACCTTATAAATTCAATGTGCATCATGTCAGACTGTCACAGATACAATTTGTGATTTCCTCTTTTCCTGGACTATATAATTTCTGCAGATTATTTTTGAGACATCCTGACTGAGCAAACATGATCATAATCAGCTTGCTTATCTGAAACTTTCATTTATGTGCTCTGACTATCGGTAATATAGACACCAATCTCATCACTTCAAGTCTCCTAATTCTTGTGTGATAAATAAAACGGTGATGATCAATAAAAGCTCTGTGACGCATGCTGAATACCTACTCTGATCACAAATGTTTCTGGTATCTAATCTAGGGTGCAAGATTAGCGCTACCAATTTCCGAACGTCAGTGTGATCATCGATAAATATACACTGATATCACTTAAATAGAAGCTCAAGTAGCAATCAGACTGTACACACGGCATAAATCATCCTTGTAATTGGGTAGTACACTTGGGCTCAATTTTCAGGTAGCAAACTTTGATAATCAGACGAATAGATGCATTCGCAATTTTGGTGAGATCCAACAAAGTCAGAACAGTAGTACACGGCTTTTGCAATTTTCCGTGCCCTATTTCTTTGCTCTGCATACAACGAAATTCTTCTCGTAAGCGGAATAATTCCGCAATATTCTTATGTATTGGCAAGTCGCTCGGAAGTCCAGGTGGTCAGCTCATCAATATCACAACCCTTTGCGCTTGGGTTTGAAACTGAGTGGATATAATGACTGCCGCTGAACCGATGATAGGTAAACAGCTATCCACTTCTGCAGCTTCTTTTCAATGGATATCAAATTTGTGACATGAAGTAATCGTTGGAAAAGGGACAAAGAAAATATAATATATTATATATTTATTATATTATATACATTATGTATATTACGATTCAAAACTCTATGGATCACTGGACGTTTCTGCTTTCTGAATGTCTCGCTCAGCACGCACAAGATATTCTACGATGAACATACTTTTTTTAATATATACAGCTGCTAATTTGGATGCGAAAGTTGAATTGCTGTGACTCGTTAGAGTAAATGAATAGCCCACTAATGAATAGACAGGTTCGATTGAATGGATGAGGTAGAGTTGAGTTGCAATTTTTGCCATTCATTTAAAAATTCGACAGTTGTTTTCCCTTTGAGTGAATAACGTGATCAGTGCTGAGACATTGTACATATGCAGAAGAAAAATGTAAACAGTAGAAAGTAGTGTCAAATGAAAAGTAGCTATGTTTAATTAGTTTGGTCTAATATAAAACTTAACTTTTTGAAACATGATCAAAGTTAGAGAATGGCAAATTAAATTACCCTAAAGTCATTTTTTCGTGGGTTGGTCTCGATTGGCCAGTTGAGGCTGCCCTGTATGGGTATGCCAGTACAAAATGGTTTTTGCCAAAAGAAGACAATAAATGTGATGGGCTACTATTCAGGGTGTAGTTTTGGTATGGGGGTTATAGAAAATCCTTCAAATTGCCAATATTCTCTGAACGTAATGTCATGTAAAGTGACATTAAATGCTTCATGATGGCCTACACTGAAGAACCCAACCAATGAAACGAGTTTGCTAGGGTAATGGGTATTCTTATTTGAAACAGCTTATTATATTTGAACAAAGGCTGAACGTAACATGCCGAGGATTTTAATCTTTTGCTTGGCGTGAACGAGGAACGGGATCCCCTCAGATATTAATTTGTGTCCGTTAACTGAAACCAGTCGGTTACATGATTCACATTATTTTTTTGGTTGGGTGGAGTTCCCCTTGGTCTTCAACTTTCCAGTTTAGCGTTAATCATTTAACGAAGACGAAAGAAGCCTCGCGGAGACACCCATAATGACGCTGAACTCTCGCCCTCTACATTGATCTGCACCATTGCGTTCCCTTAGGGACGAAAAGAAGAACCGGAGCCCAACTTTCTATTACCTGCCGGTCCATATCCTGACTCATTCGATTCTGGAATTGAGTGCACCATCATATGAGTCACTTTAAAATGAAATCGTTAAATAGCGGTCAGAAGCAGAGTGAACCATAAGCGTTTACAATATTTATAAACTAAACATAGATTGCTGATATCATGCTTAACAAAATGTAATTTATTCTAGCTAAACTAGTCCATTCATCGACTTGTAGGGGTGTATTGACAGGGCTAGTTGTTAGCAATTCACAATGGCGCAGATGGTGTGACATCGGGCTTTTCACGGGCAGTTGAGTGCACGATCGAATGGCCATCATTGGGAGTGAGCATTCTGCAGTTGTGTGATGTGAACAAAAGGCACTGCTAAAAATTAGATACTGTTATTGCCTGTATTTTGTAACTTTAGCTGAGCTTGAATGCAAAGACTTGTGTGAATATGTCGGTAAACCCTTTGTTATGGTGAACAACGGCACTGATATAACGTAATAGATTCCGTAACAATCCAGAAAATGCAAACCAAGTGAGAGCCGAATTGGAAAGATTATGTTCATCTGCAATAGAAAAAGTTATATCTGCAACCATAGATCATTACATAAAGATAAATGAAGCATATTTAGTGGTGTATTGGTGGCAGGCCAATCATGTACCGTCCTTGAGGGTTATCGCCTACCGCAATGTACATTATTCACGGGATGCGCCTTGTTTGTGTGACAACAGACCAGATATTTTGTTGCAGAATCGACTTCTGATCTCTTTATCTTTTCCACCACAAACTGTCGGGATCGTCAATATCCGCAAACTACTTCTTTATCTAGGTTTAGCACCCTCGCCAATGTAAATGCGATGTTCAATAGACTTGCTTACCTCTATATGCATGTGAGTTGGTGATACATATCTCTGAGCTAAAGCTCTTTCAGTTCACAGTTTTTTTTCCAGTTCGCTGCAGGAATTTCTGTCATAATTCTGAAGGAAAAATATGCTCTTCCCTTGGCTACTCATTGCCTTTGTCTGAGACTATCGGCGAGGTCTTTGCTAGTAATGACAAGTAAGATTCCAGGGATGTATTTTCACTGCTGTCAATGAACTCTGAATTTGGACGTGTTTGAGAAGAGAAAACCTTATGGTCAGGAGGACACTATATTGCACCGGGAAACTGGAGTTACATAGAAATTGAAACTTGATGTAATAGCAAGGAAAAGACATTCAATAGTAGCAGACAGTATCAAGCATACAAAGGGCCCTAGCAAAGAAACAAAAAAGACGCTCTATCTAAAACATACCGTTAATAAGTTAATGGTTGATCCATCGACATAAATGTTTAGAACGTTGGACATGAACACAATATAAGGCATCTCATTTCAGAGCAAAGTCGCATGCGGGTCAATAATGCAGGACTGTGTGTACAATCTGAAAAGCAGACTGGGAGCACCGTATGTCAGAAGCCCGTGGGCAAACATTTATGAACGCAATTCATACATTACATCTACCTGCACATTCCTCTATCTTTAGATGACAGCGAGTTGTTGAACCAAACTGCAAAGAAGGAATTGTTCTTTCAGAAGGCCCTATCTCAATCGTAAATTTCATATCGTGAGCCGCTGCTGTTACTGCAAAAAGCTGTTACACGCGCAATTCTAAATGATTTAATTATCTAAATTAATCGGTTCAAGTATTTTTGTTCATGCGTTCAGGATTATTACGCAGGCACTATAGACGTGTTGGCCAACGACAACCATCTTGACACGTTTTGAATATTACAAATAATTCGAAATTTCATCAACGGAGGGCCAGGAAAAATGGAACTTAACCAAGATAAGCTCGATCACTTCCATTAAAGGAACAAAAAGTACACAATCACGTGTCGCATACTAAAGAGCAAAGGTAGCTGTCGCTTAGCAATGGAAACTGGTATGTAATGGTTCAGAAAAAGTACTGTACAGTGATTTCATCCTGGTCAGGAATAATCGGTAATGCGCAATATTCCTCTTCCCCTACCGAATTCGAAAGGTCAGACTTGTGTCTCGGAGCTGAAAACCCTACCTTTTGGCTACATGCTGAATGGTTACCTTAGAATACATATTGTTCTACTTCATAGATGGCACTGGTTGTGGTCTTCTTATGTTTCAGGTGAGCAGTTTGCTCCCCAGGATTTCCTCTATTCCTCATGTAAAATGCATGGGCTGCATGTACTTGGGACTCAGCGAGTAACCGATACAGAAAATCCCCCCAAAAAGGTAAAGCGTCAGAAACATCATGATGAAACCGGTTCGTCAACAAAATGCGTAAATCTAGTTCGCTGAGTTATATCTATGCATAGGTTTCTGAAAAATGTCTCCCATGGAATGATACGGTCGTCTTTTGTACTAAAAGTAAAGACGGAACTTTACCAGTGACAATATGTTAGTTCGTTAATGTGTTACCTTAAGTTTGTATTGGACTAAACCTTATATCCACCATCAAATTTTAATACCGGGAGGTGGTGGCCCGGTGGTAACGTCACCAAATTATCATCTCGGGGGACGTGTGTTCGAACCCCACCACCACCGCCTGACTTTCCCTTTGATTGACCGCTTCATCCTTCCTGAAAATATATCATTGTGTATTGAATAAAAGGAAGTAAAATTAAAAAAGAGAAATAATATGAATAATAAACACAGTGTGCCAGTAACAGTTCATTTGAAGTAGTGTCCTAACTTTCATCTCCTGAAATTCAACATTTTTACCCCATATCTAGTATATGAGTACACAGTTCAGCTCAACATTAATACGTTTCGGCGAAAGCAACCATTGAAGCTGAATCACATCTGTGTTGCTCATTTATTTCCACCACCTGAAACCGCAGTTCCGTATAAAAGGAGGTCAGTACTTATGGACAAACACAATTTATCCGAAATCAAGACAGTAAGCAATGGAACAATCTACTGATATGCATAGTTTCCAAATTAATCAACATACATGCTAGAACAGATTACAACAAATATAAGCTCTATCGAATGCACAATATGTGAGATATTAAAAGCTGAATGCGTGTTCACACTGTGAGAAAAATGAATGTTCTAGGCACATGCAAAGGGCAAAATCTAAATAGGTATTGTATACACATTAATCAACTAAATTCACGGGACTGTCGATATTTTCCAAGAATATCTCTTCCTCACTTATCACATTTTTCAGTGGCATAGCAAATAAAGTCTTGAGAAGTAGAAAATCAGTTAAAGGTCAACCGTCAAACTCCATTATGTTCGCAGGTCTAGGAATTTTAATTTTCTTCCTGGAAAAACGAGTTTACCACTCATAGCTTAAGAATCAGTGACTAATCAAGTGCATTTTATCATATTATGTCGTTTTAAAGACGCGTTCATCATATTCAACCCCGATGCATTAAACACTCGCGTGTGCTATGCAAAGCAGGATAAACAATAGTGTATAGTAAATTAACCAAGACAAACGTAGAAAATATTGGCAAGTTTCAATTGACAAACTTGTCAACGATTTGAGTGACAACGAACATATCGAAATCGGTTGTCTGTGATCAGTGAGAACATTGCAACCAAATGTTTGCAATGCTCTAGGAACCACTCCTTTATTGCAAGCCCTAGTTGTGATTGAACTGACGTATTAGACGGCAATAATTTGGTTTATTCAAACGACCCCCAAACTAGAGGTTTGTTGTTTTGATCGAATTTTTAGAGCTCATTAAAGTGTCTATTTCGTGTACCCACTGAGATGATGTAGGATGTAAGCGCCATTCGTGGCCCATTTGGCTAAATTAACAATTTCCAATTTTGCATATTTCCGTTTTCTGGTTCGTTGAATTGAAATCAGACCGTGTTCGTGCTGTGCTGTTTCCCTTTTAATGTGATATGAGAAAAAAATATTCTGATGAATTCTTTTGACATCACATCGTTTGTGTGACAAATCGTTGTTCATTTTGCTACCCACAAATCGTAGAAGGTAGTTGACATATTGTAGTCGTGGATCATCAGTCAACAAGAACAAGAACTGTATTTTTCAGAGTTTTACACCCGTTTAGAGAATCAGAAGTGTATAAAACCATAGATTGAGCTTTGTGCAACATGTAAAATGAAGCTGATTTATAAACACGAAGGGCTTGATTTAGCGTTTTCACCAAACAGTGTTTTGTTAACTCCTCTTCAGAGCAATACGATGGTTTAGTTCACCTATTAGAACTCAAAACTCAATACCCCTCATTATATAATCACTAATTAATGATTTGAAGAGTTTTCATGCCGCTTGTACATTTTCACTAAAAAATCCATGTTGAATTTGGCTGCTTTACTTGGAATACAGTTCGCTGAGAAGGAGCTAACCAATTACTTCACATTTGTATTTTGATAGTCCGAGCTTACACAATGGTACACTGTAATCTTAATATAAAACGAATTGAGAGGTAATGATAGCAAACTAAAATACAGAAGTTCATTTATGCGGCAATAAATTTCTCTCTTTGTATAGGTATATGAGAACGAAAACTTTCATCAATTGTCTTCAGTCTATAGAAAAATTCAGTTCTGAATTCTCTACATATGCGCTAATTTTCTCTATCGGTGGTCATCTGGTTTACCTCTGAGTATTTTATGATGATTACTTGATGATAACATTTGTAAGAGAGAAGTCGACTATCAGCAATGTGTTACGTGGACTTCAACCGTATTCTCAAAAATCACAGGCACGTGACCCAGCAAATGTCACAAATATTTGTTTTCAATAGCCTGGGTCAAAAAATGTTCATTTCGTATTCGGAACAACACAAACGTTACACAAGGTTCTCAAGTACATTAGACCACGTTTAGGACCTAATTAGAGCTGAATATTTCAGTCTGTTTTCGCCATATACCTACCAGTGATGGCCTTTCACTGAGGTGTTTCGACCGCATTATGGTTCTATGGTCCGCCCTTAACCTTCCATTGCCGCTTTGCTAAATTCCACGCTGCGCACTAAAGATAACCGGAACACACCTATTAGTTCGCTTTACACACATGCGTACACCTGTTCCATTCAGCTATCGCCGGTGTCTTGCACTTTTTGTTACCGTCAGGTAAATCACCCACTCAATGATATTCGCAAAGTGGTTGCCCCCAGTGCACAGTTGAACCGGTAACGTGGGATAGTGTTGATAGCTAGATTCACAAAACCCTGCCTGCAATCGATGCCCTCCACAGAGTGAACAGAACAAACCTCCCAATCACAAAGATAGGAAATACGTTTGGTTATCAAGGTGGTAGACTAACTGGACCACTTCCAGCTTTTCTACCACCAAATACATCCATCGAGGTAAAACACATCCGTGGCATTTAAAAAAATAAAACAACCGGCTTCCAATGTTGAGTATCAGACTTTTTAAGCTTATAATGCTGAGGCTCACCCATTTCAGAGAAGTGTGGGAAAGAGTCATATTTTCAACGAAATTGAACTGGTAGGAAACACTTTTGAGCTTGTGAAACATGACACATTGCTCCCATCAGTCGTTGATGGTAGTGCATTAATTATCATATAAAATAGTGGTCTTAAATAACCCTCAAAGCTGCCTATTAAATTTAAGAATAAAACGGTTAAATGTTTTTCGATCACACTGAAATCGGTCATTGAACATTTTTGGGGCACCCTCTCCCTGTCTGGAACTGGTTAGTAAATCGATGTAAACTTGAGATCATTTGGACACTTATTTGAGGTGACAGTGACTGGCACTGAGACTTCCAGCATACTCATACCATTTATTTACTTAAAATGTTTACCGTCAAATTTACTGAAATCTGGATTCACTCACCGACTGATTTTCTCAATAGTATCATGGAAATATTCAAACTGTTATTGAAATCCATCCATCCAGTGCTCCTTTGACATTATTTAATTTCGATGGTGATTGGCGAAAACATAGTGATAAGGGGGGGGGGGGGGNGGTGTATTTACCTGCGGTTTGTGGGTATTGGTGAATGGAATGAACGGACAAGGCGATTCACTCGTTAATCAGAATTCATCCAACGTCGTAGCTGGCGTTATCAGTTGTCCTCAGAGTGACTGATGCTTACAGCCATCCATCAAACTAAAAGCGTTCAACTATCGATTTCCTTTAGCTTACGTATTAATCTAATAGAGGAGAGCACCCATCCGTTTCAGGTAGCGAGTTAGACACCCAATCAATGTGCATCCTGAAAGTTCTTTGGGCGGCTGGCCATTGAGTTGAATACTTTTTAATTAACCGTTTTGATGTTATTCAAATTTATTATTCTGATATCTAGGCACACCTTCATACTGTTTCTCCGTCTACGTTAAACAACGTTCAACGTAGACTAAGATAATGCGGTGCCATCGCATCATGCGATATCCGCATTATTGGACAACGTGAATATAGTTGTTTTACCGCTTACTTAAGATTATGTAACGACTGACAAATGTGGAAACAGTATGGATGCTGTACATGATTCGACCCTCCATTGATCTGGAAGCTACTTTTTCAATTTATTTGAATTTGTTATCATTCCGTGCATCGACTTATTTGCTCTTTCATCCTTTGGTCTTCAGTTCCTTAATACCTTCAAAATCAATATACAGATGTTATTAAAAGTCAAGTCCTATTGAACAAATAAAAACGGAATTTATTTAAATGTGCTCATTTTGGTGTAGATAAATCAAATCGTTTTGCAGTTGTGGGATAACGACAAAGTCTTCACTCAATTCTGTTTAATGATGATATTGATTTCGAGAGCGTGCGGAATTGATGTCTATTTTTCCCTTCAGATTATCACATATTAAATAATGCGAGTTACCTTGGATTGGATGGTGGCAAAATCAGAGACCACAGTGTTTCTCACACCAGAACCAAAAGGGTCAAATGCAATTTCAATCTATCACACTTTTGGTGCTCCAATCACTAACTGGTTCAAAGAGGGAATGGAAGATTTCAATTCAGGGGACTTCACTCGGTGCCTATGGCACGTAGATCCGCGTATCTTCAGTGGAGCCCTTTGAAACTTTGAGGGAGAACTTTTCCGAGTTTCTAGACCTAAATGTGACACAAATGTCCATAATAGTGATAGTGATATAATGGTGGTGGTTCTTAAATTCATCAATCTGAGAATAATACATCCAGTCGAAACAGACGACTAAATATCAGCACGCGCCAATATGTTTGTACCGTTTCCGGTCTTCTGATGGCACAATCGCAAAGGCAGAGGTATGACAACCTCCAGTAGAAATCATTTGCCTTGTTCACAAAAGTGGAGGGCGCGACGAAATCAATGCATACTTCTCATCTTGCTTGTACTCGGATGATGGTACAACATATGCGTATTGGCATGTGAATTTTGGATCGACCTCTCATGCAAAGTACCTGGATGATTTTGGTTGTGCGATATATTTGCTCAGCTTACAGGAAACCAAATAGGTGCGACACAGCATGCAACAGGGCCGGGAGGAGGTGGGGGTTGGTTAAGGTTCCGTAATTGATATGCTAACCCAGAAAGTGGGTTTTGGCTCATGTCCAAACGTTCTCCACATGTATGCCGGAAGTGGTTGCCAAGGTTGGTCTGTGTGATCATGTTCCGTACCGATTGAGCTGCACTTTACTGAAAAAACCCTATCCACTGATGCTTACCTAGGCAGAGGAAATACTGAGTACCGTTTCTGGACGCCGTGATTCTCTCAGAATCATTGTCACTAAGTCTGGTTGGTTTTTATTTTTGCCTCTGGAGAAGTGCTGAATTATTAGGAATCTTTTTAAAATAGTTTGATAAACAATAACTTGTAAACTACACACGAATTTATAACCTCTATTTGGGGTCGCAACACAGGAAGCTAGTTGACACTCCCTCAAACAATCATGTCCTGTGTGATGGTAGAGAAATGAAGGCATAATATATACACAAGCGTACAGCAAATGTCAAGGTGTCGCACATCAATTACCTTCTACAATAACGTCAGATACATGGGACATGTTGCATGAACCTAACGTGCAACGAAATACGCAAATATGTTTTTTAGTTACGTACATTAGCTGATTTTATTGGTAAAGTTCATTAAATTGCATGACCTAGTTTTTAATTACTCTACTTTTTATGAATTAAGTATTTTACATATTACTAATGTATTAGAGTTATTTTGTTGCTGGTTGTTTGGTAAATTCCGATTACTGAGTTAGTCAACAGCACTCGGAAATTCGTCCGATATATTTTTACGCCAATAATTAAAACAATATAACACCAGACAGTCGGGAAAACAACCGATATTAATGTGTAATGCCAGTATGTACAAGGGTTCTTATGTGAGCTATGTGGCATTTTACCTTTTTTGATAGAGCCCCGATGGATTGTGTATCTCTCTACTCAGGGGTCGGTACTGGTGTCAATCACTCAGTCGCTTAGTATTTGATCAGATTGTATTCAACACAAAGTATATGCTCTGTGGTACTTGTGAATGAAATTTCAAGACATCATTTTGTGCTCTTTCGCCGTATTCTTGATGGATTTTATTCGTTGTTAGATGATTTACTCTAAAACATACAATATAACAATGTTTTAATAGCATGTGACCCAAAATGGACTGACAAGTATGGTCAAATAGTGTAACTGACTACTGCTGGCGTCCAGTAGAGGTTAAGTTCGGGTGTCCGCTTCAACTGAAGCGACCAACCATGAATTCAGACGTAATTAATTTTAATGTCGTAAGGGTGGTCCGTTTTGTTCTGGTTTGATGGGAATAATTCTTTGATAGATAACGCTAGCAACCAAACTAATGTGGTTTGCACTATAGTTACACAAATTCTAAATCTGAGAGAGAATAACTAACTGCTGAGTTAAATGATAATTACTGACACCTCTAGAGAGACTGACAAAACCTCGAAAACTCAACGATTGAAAGCATCAGCCACGACACCGAAGTGAGGTGATTGTCTCAAAATGTCCTCTGGGTTGAAACAGTATGCTCCAAACATGGTTCACATGCGCATATCATGATGACTACAAGCAGAAGAACACTCGAGAGACAGTAGTCGAAAAGAATGAGAAAAGGGGCTCATTGAAAATGTCACGAAGGTTGGAGAAAAGAACAAAGTATAAACCATTACCAAGATAATCTTAACCTACAAAACGAAAAATAATTTGGATACTTATATTTCTATATGAAGATCTTATAGACGAACTTCAAGTCTTACTCAAAACAATTTAATCTAGATGTCACTTGAGGAAAGTAGCAAAAACGAAACGTTAACAATGATGAAACATGAAAACTTAAAAAATTAATTCAAATATTTTAAAGCTGTTGTTATTGCTGTATGCGTGCGACTCGGTTTTATAACGGTTTATTCACTGGTTAGACTTTCGAGTGCTGACGCGACACAACGCGTGATCGATTTCAAACAAGGTTAAAGTTGATGCTCCGCTGGCCATTAGGCAAACTGTCATCTCTGTCGCGNACGATTACGCGCTCACCAAACAGCCATCTTTTTGAAAAGAACTTTGCCACACACAAGGATTCGGTGAAAATTGTACAAAGCATTGTATCAAACAAAGGTTCGGAATACCACGAATAACGCATTTCCGTGTTTACTGCTATTCACCGAGTTTAAAGATCCGAATAAGTTCCACCTCCCACAACATGATGCAAACACTTGTCCGATTAGGTCTCCTTTAATCCTTATCCGGATCGACAATATCACCAGCTTTGCATTCATTTATCTAACTGGCTAGGTCAGCAGATTGTGACCCCGGGTGTTCCGGGTTCGATCCGCTCCACCGGTAGCCGTCTTCTCCATTCCCCAGGACAAACTTTGTATGACCGCGGCCCCCTTCCCGAATGTTAACTTTAAAAAGGAAGTTAGGCGATATGTTTTTCCTGAACAGATGCCATTCGAGGTCCTGCTGATACCGAGGTTATTATCACGTTTAAAGTGATCAGGTTAACTGAATGTGAAATAACTTTCCTATTCCATGCTTGCTAAAATTGAAGTCAAACCATCAAAACAAATGTACAACAATGTTTAGGGTTGTTCTCACTTTGTTTATGGTCAGAATCGACGATACCACTTCATTCGGTGACCAAACAATACCGAAATATGCACATGACGTTATGAGTAGATAACGCAATTCAAGGTGCACAGTCTGTCGATTAAATGAGCATAACAACTACCGGAATGACCTCAGGTCAATCACAAAGAAACGATATTACCTCAAGCAAATGGACTTGCTACTACTCTGCATAGATCATGTCTTATTGTTGAATTTGTGATCGCCCTTAGGGAACACAATTACCCTGTCGTGAATTATTAGCTACTTAACTGCTTTCGAGTTCATGTCTGAAACATTTGAGGGCTTTTGTGAGCGACGCCTTGAGAGACGGAGGTTTGTCATAGTACATATTCCACGCTTCTTGTTCCCGTTTGATTCGAACGCATTGACCCGGTTGGATTTTACGAAACGCGTAAATATCATCAACCTAAAGGCAAGAGTGCTTTACATTGTTTCTTGAAGGCTAGCAACCCAAAATACTTTAGCGTTTATTCGTGCGATTTCTCACATAATCCGTTTCCGTTCTCAATTAGTAACGAAAGCAAATGATTACTTATTCGTAAAATCATTTAAAACATACTTAGATTTCAGCAGAAAAAGTCAAATTCTTCTTAGCTCGTAGTCTAAACATTTCCTGCCTCAGACACAATCAGGAAGATCCTTGCGGAATTCCGTCTTTTACATTTACTAGCGATGCATGAATTATCTTTGTTTATGACCAAATTAATCCCACATATTGGTGTTGATTGCATATAGTCTTTAATGTTGTTATCCGATTAAAGTCATCTACAGTGTTGATGTCAATCTTGGCCTTTCTTACTTAGACCATGATCATGATCGTGGCACAGTATACGCACAGTTTGAATCTCAGCAATTCGTGGTATGCGTCAAGAGAATCCTGTCAAACACACTGCCCTGAATACTTATGCTCTTTTCCTAACCCCATCAGAGTTATGCCTTTTGTTCCATTATTGTTCCTGGTGCACTTCAATATACTCAACATCCTCCTCATTTACGTCCACACACGTCCCACATATTCTTACTGGGAGTCTGGTTTACTGGCTGTTCCCTGTTTAACATTCTACTTGGTGCTTCTCCACATCAGTTATTTAAATGGGATGTTTTTATTTTCCATACTGTGTTCACAGTCAGCAATTTTCCGACTGCCCTTATTTACTTATTTATGGAATCAAATTTTTATCCTGATACTCACAAGTTTCTTGCAAAGGATATCGGTTACCGTGAATTTTGTTTCTGTATTGGAGGTAAACAATTTCGTCCTTTAATTGCACGATAAGATTGAGATGTGCTCAAGTTTTCACTCGCTTCCAAGTTCATTCTTGAACCGCGGAATTATGCTATCCAACCGACTCTTTAACTCGTGGGCTAAACTGATATTTTAAGCGGTGAATTAGACATTTGGATGATTTCAAATTTTCACCGATAGCTGGATCATTCGAAGTGTGTACACGTCAGACGGCAGCACACCTGTCCAACCGTGCGATGGCTTGTGTTTGTGTGTGTGTACCAAATCAGATATATGTGCTGCTCTGATTAGAGCGCATTCAGAGAGAATCGGTCACGCACCCCCGCACACTCAGAGACGGAATACAAAAGTCATTGACAAGATGCGGTTTGTTTCATCACACAGTTCGGTGGGTTACCAAGATACCAAGATAACAGCCTTATCCAAATAGGTGAAACACCAACACCAACACCAACAATGGTATCAATGTTAGTCATGGTAATGCATGCATATTTTACCAGTTGTTCAGTGAAGCAAAACAAATAACCTTCTGAAGTTTCCACCTGTCTACCCCGTCCGCTTGACACAGCTATGTAACAATGTGAGCTATACTACCGCTTTGACAATGAGTGATGCGTTCTCTGAAATTCAGGTTTTCGGATTTCACTGAGCAGTCCCATAAACCACATGGGAAAAGGAAGCATGTATGACTGCGATAATAAACCACTGAACGGACAAAACAGCTCCTGGTATCTATCCCACGGAGTACCGCTTCAATGCATCACCGTTGAGAGTTAGATGCATGTGCGATTACCTCGGAACAGCCTGAGGTTCAAAGTGTGTAAACTTTTCTGCGCGCTATGCCAATGGGTTATTACTACTATGGAGAAAGTAACAATATATAAAAACATACCATATATAGCCGCAATCATAAACTTGAGCTAGGGTGTAATCAGTAAAATGAGTGCTGTCTGCTTGACTTATGCTGGAAACCATGAAATGGCAAGCAAGTCTGCAGGTAGCCCAGAGATTAGGTGAATCGGATTAGATCATTCTGAAAGTGTAAGCACCAAATGAGACACTTCATACTTGTTTACATTGTTGTTTGGCAGATTGAAGTATTATATTCAAATTGTGAAAAGCTCAGTAGCTTGGGGTGAACTCGAACCCCCACGCATGGATGCCGATTACGCTTTTGTACACGCACGCTCTACCAGCTGAGCTACGGAGCCAAATCTATGGCGCTGATCATTTCACATTCGAGTTACCCATCCAACGTACACAGGCACATGGCATCCACCAGTTAGCATGTAAGCTGACTGCCACAACAGATTTTCCTTATAATTCACCGAATGAGAATCTAAGGCAAGGTTAATTGTTTAATTTTGAACAGCTCAACTGGTAGAGCGTGCGCTGTACAAAAGCGTAGTCGGCTACAATGCGTCGGTTCGAATCCTACTGAGGCTACTGAACTTTTCAGTCTCAATGTGTCACATGTATTATGAAACATTCTATAAAAAAATTGAATCTTTGTATCAAAAGTTAGGAAGTATACAATATGTAAAGTGTACTCAATCGAAGGACACTATAGTGATTCGGATATGAAAATGTGGATATAAACAGCATTAGATCGTAATCCGACTTGGCGAGGGAATGTACTGATCTTGAATTGAAATTCAATTGTTAGTACATACAGTAATTTGACGGACCTACTAGATAATCCGATTTCTTTATGAAAACATAGTACAATCTGTAAGAGCTAAAGATAAATTATTTGTAATTGATATAATCCCAATGAAAGATGTAGATTTTTGATGGACAAATCCAAAAATTCAGTTAACTTTGTTATGCCCAAGGAACCGTTAGATTAATTTTTTCATCTCTAGCGTTGAATGTGCCAAACGGTACTAAACTCTTTATTGTTCTAATCACTATATTATATTGTAGCGTTGGATTGCTCTGGTCAAGCTCTGTAATTTTAAATAAGTTCGGAGGTCGTGTATCCACCTCCGCTTAAGTTTAGCCATCTACTGTTAACACATGACAACCATCTGGATGTTTACTCTCAACTTCTTAAATATTGCTTGTGCAAGGCCATTTTCAACACGAAGAAGAGAAAATTAAAAGAAAAAAGAACAAAAAAGAAACTGAAATCTTCAATGGAGAGCGAATACGTTTTTCATCTCTGTGGCTGACACTACTGTTTGCATACTTGAAGAAAATGTATTTGTGTACATTAGAAATAATCTAGTAGTGATCTTCATTTTAGCCATCGGGGGTTCCAACTAAATAAAACAAAATAAAACAGTACAACAACACCATCCTTTACCCACTATTTTTTTATGAAAGGCTGCATCAAAAATTTAATTTCTGAAAGCTTATCGGCTTTTAAAGAACCGTCCAAACAAACATATCGTTCACCGATAAACCTTATGAGGGGACTCACGGTTACCGGGACACAATTCTCCTTGGATTATATTTCGTTAACAGTAATTATATGAGCCTCAAGACCTTCTTTTTAGTTCAGATTACAACCAAACGTACACCCTAGTGAAAAACGGTAAGAGTCTAATAATATGAAAGCGAGATAGAAACGATGTTCAACTGGAAATTATGCACACTGAACCCTTACTGCTTTATTTCTACCGATACGAACACAGTCCAAGTATGAAGGGACTGGAGAGGTCAAACAAAATCATCCTAGCAAAGATCATAGGAAAATGAGTTTGGCCATCTGAAAGGCATGGCAAATACACATCTAATAATTGACAAACCGTAAGGTACCGGCTTGAAGTTTTATTGAGCAAATCAGGAAACATAATGGAGGAAAGGTGTAAAATGAAGACAAAGATGCACTAAGAAGTAAGACTTCCATCGATTGATAAACCTGACTAATATGAGCTCAAAATAAGTTTGTTCACTTGAAAACATTTTTTAAAGCGGACACTTTAAACACCATACAAATATTTGTCGAAAACTTCAGAAAAAATGTCCCATCAGATTCCTTGCAGGTGTGGTGAGTAACAACAATAATTTCGAAATACAATACGAGCCACGTGATGTGCTTTCTCAATTTTCGAATGAAATATCAAGCACACACAGGGATGCTTGTTTTTATATATAGCTGTTTCCGTGTATTCATCCTCCGAACTTCTCGAGCTTGAAGCAAATTATCTAGAATTTGTTTGTGAGTTTGTGACTTATATGCGTGTAGAAATATTCTAGACTGTACAAATATACAGACAGGACTAAACTAGTATTTTAAGCAAATGTTTGGGCCCACAGCAATTAGTTGATAAAAAAGAAATGCCATTATAAAAATGCGTGCTTATTGAGTTTATTAGAGCATTACCTTGCAATATTTATCCAAATTTTCTGAAAATAGTGCAATCCCAAGATTAAAAGTGACTGATTTATTGTGGGATTTTATGTTAGGCTCTGTTCCTTTCATCACAGTTTGTTTTAAATTTTCGGTTAGCCAGAAAATCTTGTGTCGTGTGATTTAATTGTGATATCAAGATACTTCGCCTATTTTTGTAACTTGAACTACCGTACCCGAATTTCTTTTATTGGTAATAAGATTCAGAAGGCTGTCCCCGGTCTGTTTAATCGACTAAACGATCATAGATTATCCAAGGTGATATCGAAACCATTTTATTGAAGTTCTACACAAGTTACAATCATACGTCCGGCAGTTGAAATATCCGATTGGCCCCACTAGACTGCATATCCTCGTGACCAAATGTTTGTTTTATAACAAAGGTAGAAAAGTTTGGCAAAATGTTTTTCCAATTGGCCTTTTATGCGAGTATTGCAAACCAGGGCTCCGTGAAAACGCGGATTTATAACGTAAAGAAACTACACTTGATTAAGGTCACCCGGGAGGCTGCAGAACGATGGGAAATTATGGGGAGGAAAGATAAATGCTACGAAATTCTTGTCTCTGATTAGTTTTGAATGACATTGGGAAGGACTTTACAGTTAATCTTTCATTCATCCATGATATGTAGCAGAGATAGCGTGGTGAACTTTGATCCTTTCAGAGGGAGGATATTTGAGTTGTCCGACAATAATCGATCTAATGGGTGCACCACTTCGTTTCATGATTTTCTAGTTGGAGGACGCAAATGAACGTTCGCAATGTGTTACAATTTCTCGTAAGATTGTTTGTATGAATTTCAGAATTTCGGAACACAATTGCAGCGCGAAGAGGATGTATAATGTCCTGGTCGATTCAAAAAAGAAATCCCCCTCACTTACACGCACGTCACACTTCCGTAACCTATCATCAGTTCCTTTCAAACAGATTGTCCATCACAAACTGTACATCCGCTTTTCATTCTCACGATTGGCGACCTAAAACCCGAACACATGTACCGATGAAAAGATAAACTGTGTTAGTCTCGTCATTCCACGATGTAACGAACAAATCACTGCACTCTGACTCAGTGTGCAATATTCCCCAGTAAACCAAGCAATCGCCAACAAACAGAGGAGGGCAATACAAGAGTGGATATTTCGATTGCGTTAAAAACGTTTTTATCTTACCCTTTTTGTGCTGCATCTTCCTTCTTGTAAGATGGACATGGATCTGCTTTATGTGGTTACCCTCGTTATCAAAAGCAAAAGATGCCAGTTTTTATGCGCGATTAGACAAAGTCGTGTGCTGAGAGCAAAAATGAAACGTCAGTGAAAAAGGCGAATAAGATGTATGCAAGAGCTTAAATCTTCCGTAGGGTCAGAGTAGCTGCATTTCTGGAAATGGTATGTTCGTGTTCGTGTGTTTTTACGTATTAAAGTTGTCCGTATCAAGCGAACAAACAAACCGACACACATATAAATGCTAGTCCGATTCCCACCTAATCTCTGTTCTCTTTTCCTCCAACGCAAATTTTCACCCACCCTGCCCCTCAAAAAAGAAGCGCACACAGTCCAACTTATGAATGATTAGGGGTGCAGGAAGGCGGTAGGTGTATTTCCAAGCCAAAGATAAACTGTTGATCGTACGATCTGTAAATTGGACCCACTTTGATGCGGCATGCTAGCAGTAGTCGATTTTGTTGTTTGATGATTAAAGATACAGTGCATAGCACTGAAAGTAGTAACGGGCGAATCCATACAACCAAGCCTGCTCATTAATCACCGTAAACCGAGTAACATCGAAACACGAGGGTGCTTTTCTCGTCCCAGAATCCAGAACAGGGATCAGCATTAGGCAAGATTTTGTGTTCTTGGAGGCACAAATTGATTACATGAAACGACCATTTTGTATGTTTTTCAAGGTGTACATAATTCAGTCGAATTCACTGAGCTACTTAAGGGTATTTATTTATTTAGTTATCAATCAATCTATCTTTTATTTGTTCATAGCAAAAAGCGATGAGCCTGCCTGATATAATTTTACATAATTCATATACGGTATATCCTTCAAGTATAAATGCCATTCGCACTGAAAAATACGGTTGACTGAAAAAAACAGTAGTAGTGTTTGATTATTGGGAGGTTTTGATTCTGGTAGATGGGATCGGAATTTCGGTTTTAAGATCTCAGGAAGGCTACTCATGAAGGGGAAATAAAAGCACTCAGGGACTCAGAAAATGCAACGGGAACGTAGCTCAAAGACCAGTAAGTAAGCTTCAGTTTATAAAATCATCTAATCTGGTAGAAATGGGAAACTAATTATCTAAAATCACTATATCAAACTGCCACCAGTCATTTGCGATCGTTGAACTCACTAACATGGTTTTCATCATGATCAATGAGCTGCAGTAAACCAGACTTGAATTTGTCATCAGTGACAAGCAATTGTTGAACAGGCTATGAAGTTGGATGATGTGATCAAGGTCAATGACACTGCTTGTTCATCTGACTATTGACACCCCTAAAAAACATTTTCTTAGAAAGAGTACATTAGGCGTGAGAGGAAAAAATAATAAGGACTGGTTAGGTGTTTCGATTTGGTTGAGTTTCATCAGCGATGTGATTCCATCGACCAAACTGAGGATCAAACTCTTAACCTCAAAGGTAGAAAGAAGGCACGGTACCAATCGACCACCATGTAAATGGTTAGAACGTGTTTCAGCTTGCCTATCCACGGTACAACCCATCTTTAGAAACTTGTTTCGGGCATGGCACCTAGCGCACTAGCCTCTTGGGTTATGATTGACTTAGAAACAATCCAACCAGATCTTGTGCACAATACATTTCATAACTTTTGCAATTACAGTTGTACGAATATCATTTCTAGATGTTCGGCTTACAGTTCGAGTTGCCTGATAACTGTTTAGAGTTGTCTCGTTGGCCTCATTTGAGGTACCAGGCCCGTACTTTTCAAGCCCACAGGGATTCCTGGATGACCACCATGCGGCTAAACTTTGCAACCTCAGGCTGAGAGGCGGTCACACACAATTTCCACGACATATCTTGATTGTTTACCTTGGTAGTACGCGTAGGCGTCTGTATTTATTTTCGTCCCCCTCCTCCGAAAGAAGGTCATATCGGGTCCGGTGGTGCCAATGGATCATGCGCATTCAACGCTTGATCCGTTGCGTACGTCCGTCACATGGTGCTACAACAGAATTCATAAACTACATCTCAATCAGCTGCAGTAGGACACCAGTAGATTATGGTCGATGCTACTCCACCCAGCTGTATTGTGATGAACAGCAAAAAGAAACGCCAATTTCCATTTTTATAGGCGGTTGCATTTCGGTTGCAGTTATGAATTAACAACCGACCCAAATCAACCATAAAAAATGTGCATCCCGTAGAACAACCAATCTTCAGTTTTGACGTTATCCATAGAATAGGTTTTAGTTCGTTTCCTATATCATGTTAGAGGAACTAATAATTATTTAATTCTCGCAGAATAACATTTTTATTGTCACCATATATATCACTCCATGTTTTTGGCGCGACCACGAATGATCCACTTCTTTGTTTTCTGGCATCTGAAAACGGACGGTCGTTAGGTGGCGTACAATCGCTGAGGGCGTAGCAATATATCTTACGGTAATGCGCCATCGTCTTGCTCGCCGTACCTTCGCTTTTCTCAATATTGGCCCAAATCATCCGTCTAGAGCTTCGGATTTCATAGTAAAACACAAGGATAAATCTGCAATAAAAAACATGACCATTTTGATGTAAATATTTTCGTAATTTAGAAATTTCGACTAAATAATGGAAAAATGTTGCATTATATTTACACACATCTGTATTTATCGACATCTTGGCAACTTGAGCACATTTCTTCATGAATCTGATATTCTGTCTCAGTCAATGTTTCTGATGGATCCCCGCAAGTATGTCCATGCGCCTTCCGGCATTCGACTAGCTTTATTTGACAGTAAGAGTGTTCAAAGTCAGGTTATATTAGCTACTTGTAAGTGTCATATCTTGGACCTAATTCACTCGGCTTACTTTGCGTCGAGAAAGAGTTTTAATAGGACTATATGATTTCAGATTATCAAACTCAGAATCCATTTTCAGAAAAGTTTATTTCTGAAAAACTTTATGATTTTTGAACATAGAATTTCTTATAAAATTCTATAACTAATTTACGGCAATAAGTAATAAACTATTGATCCAACCATTATACTGCGTGTGAAGGAATAAGAAAACTAGCATGTGGCATGCTGGGGCCAACGAATGTTTTCAAATTATTCTAATATAAGTTACTAATTTTATCTACTACTAATTGTGTTTGGACATGTGAAGTCAATTTTCAGTGAGGGGTGACCTTTCAATCAAGGGCTCAGCTCCGACGTAATTAAATGAAAAAATGATAATTTTACGATAGATTTGAATAGGGGAGTCCCAGGACATTTTTCCACTGACACCTCGCCTGACAACTGCCACGAATCATGGCTGTCACGAGTGGAAAATAAATATAAACAAAACCCGTTTGCAGAAAAAAAGTAGTGCAATTTGTGAGTCAAATATTTTTAGTAAAATACAACGACGTTACTAGAGTGAAAATGGCGCGTTGCCTATCAAGATTGATGCACGAGTTTCGGAGGCCATACGCATGTTGGATATGCATAACCACCCCATTCGCCACAGAATATATCACTATCTGTAGTCCCTATAACGTTTTAACCCAAGGTAAGCATTAGCTGAACCTTGCATTGATAGTTTCTATGTAACTGTTAGAGGTCAACGTCAAATGACTCAGTTAATTGAGATTCTTAGTCCTAACCATTCGCAATGCTACGTGACTCATAGTGGAGTTGGCAACTAACTGGCAACTAACAATGATGAAACAACTATATGGTGCATACTCACACACACTGCACGTTGCTTCTGAGTGGTTAATTCCAAATCCGTATATCAATGCTCCTCAGTTTCATATCAGTGGGGTAAGCTGTGTTTAATTATAAGATTACTACTTATAAAGCTCTGGTATTTTTTGTCATAATTGTATTTTGATTGCTTTATCTGGAAGCCAGTACTAATTAATTTATTTACTTAATGAGATATTGATTTCTAACTGTTATTTCAGCGTTTTAGAAAAAAATCTTGGTTATCGCAAAGCATTAGGCGAGCATTCTCACTCGACTGTTAGTTATTGAGCGGTCGAAGGACAGCAGACTAGAAAGATCGTGGGCATGGATGATAGAAATTGAGCTGCGGGTGTGTGTAAATGGCAGCAGCCATGTGACACGTCAGCTGGTTATTTCATGGACCAATCAGGAATAAAAACTTGAAGCGGAAGCGCAATAGTCGATGAACGCAAGTGTCTACCACTTGATATGCTGTATTTTTCTCTGTCTACGTCTATATGTCATTGCGTGTGCGTCTGTACGTTCACTCACTCCACTATCTGACGCGTTGCCGGTTTTCGAAGAATATGCGAATTTCTGTCTGCCATCAAAGCCAGTGGGAAGTCAGACGTTCGATCCACTGATAGATTGTATGAGCATACCGCATCTGTCTCTCTGTCCCCCCATTGATTGCAGGGTGTTGATGAGAATAGGCTCTGTGGAAACCGGTTTGTTTATATCAGGTTTTCTTGTGCTGTTCTCGTCTCGTGAGTGTAGTGTTGGGCATCGATTTGGAGAGAAGATCAATTTCACATAAAAGTTCGTAAATGGAATATATTGGTAATAGTTTAACAAATGTTTGCCGAAAACACTAAACGAAGTACTATCTGTCCGTCTGTTATGATCCTCGGTTCATGTTCTGTGAGTCGATATAACTGAGAACAACATACCGGTAAAGCAACATTTCATTTTTCAGTATATGCATACAGAAAACAGTTGTAGGATGCAAGTCCCCTTAGAAAATAAAACTGTCTGAAACACTATGATTCTGTTTCACTGCACGAACATAGTCTAAATAAAGACGTTGATGAAAATGAAGTGGTTCAAGGCCGCCTTCCTTATTTATTTTTATTGTGGTTTGATGACTTATTTGTGGCAAAGAAGAACAATACATGAAATATTCAGTTGAAATAAAATATAGCTGTAGTCAAAAATGTGAGTGACATTAGACATTCATTTTGCTGATTTGTAGGTGACCTTCTCTCTCTTTATTGATGCGCATTTACCTCTACTTCACACTTCCGGCTGCTTTTTACCTTTACTTACCAGTACGTGACAGTCCCCAAACTTTTCAAATAACACTATAGTTCCCTAAATCTCGTTCTATAATTTAACAAGATGCCCATAATGGAGATTTTCAACTACTGTCTTGCTCACGTAACATACAGTTCCCTCTGTTAGACACAAGGAGTCAGCATGAGAGCTGTCTTTCTATCATAAATGTGTTTACTTCCTATTTTGCTTATTGAGCATAAAATATACATCCACATTTTATGATACTGGCCGCGACCACACAAAAGCTGCCTGAGAAACTATAGAAATAGAACAAATCAACAAGGGTGACACAGTTCGAACTCAGGTATTCCGGGTCTCTATTTTGATAATCCTAATCACAGGACCATTACCGCTTTCACCTAGAGCAACTAAGAATTTTGTGGCTTGACTAGGAAATAACGTGCTAAATTTCTCAAATGAGCTATTGGAAATTTAAACCTTTAAAATTGAAATCACCTTCTTTCTACCTACATAGTAATCCTCTTGAGTTCCAGAAAAAAATATTTAATTAATTGTACTGTTTTATTCAGTGTGTATGCGGTGATGAGTCATATTTTCTCGAGCATCTCATGACTTCTGTGAAGCTGAATGAAACTTAAATAAATTTGGTTAACTAACTAACGATATTGTTTACACGTTATTTTTAAAAATAGTGATAAACACAAGTAACATCTAGCATTTTACTCTAAAGTGCATCATATCAACACATTGGCTCGTACAAAACAATGCAATTTACGTGCACTGGTGTACCTGATGATTTAAAACATATTTCTCAAATACATCACTTCTGAACACGGAGCTGGACATTGTAGATGCACCTCACAAAGTCGACGATCCGAGGGATTGAGCCCATAAGCTCTGATCGCATACATATATTCCGTTCGTTCACGGTGTATACGAATTATCATATAAATGTATCATGACAAAAGTACGGTATCTGAATCACACAAAAATGTCCGAATCGCAATATGTGAACATCTCGGGTAGCATGAATCAGCTGAACATTCTTTACACAATAAACGTTGTTTGCAAACTTATGTGGTCCACCCCCAAAAGAAACTGGCAAAGAAAGAGCGAAAAGGTTCTTGCAGCACAATGTCCTCTCAAAAAAACAAACACTTGTTGGTTCTCTCTGATTAATTTGATGATTTGTATGACCCATATACGTCAACCATGAATTAAAATTAGACAAAAGGTGAATACTTTCCGATAGGACAATGCCATTGATTTATTTTGTTATATCGTATTTAATCTTGTGTAGCATTTATTGCATAGAATACCAAACATAGATAATGTACTGCAAACTGAGAAATAAAATTGAGAAATTTTAAGCTTCCGCAATCATTACCACCTTGACGATGGTTCTGAATCGTTGCATACAGTTGGTGATGCGTGGTGCACGCGAAAAGGTTCCTTGATCCAGGCTAGCCATAACGTTGGAGTTTTCGGTAATGTGCTCGAATTCATTTATAAGCTTCGCTATCCACCGAATTTCGGACGCACCAGATGTCACGAAGTTGAGCTAACTTGTTCCCGTTCAACCGAATCTGTACGCGGTTTACACACTCAAGTATCCGGTGATAACACATCATTCACTCCATGGAATCTAATTTGATCCCAACAAGCAACTTTTTTTAATACAGCTGAGAATTGTATGGTCTGTAGTACCCCCCAAGATAAGGAAACCCCTACCAGTCCCCTACCAGATTAGTCTGCGAGCACGTTCAGCTAACGTGAACCTCATTTGTCTGATAACAAATGTTACTTTGCCACTGAAGTGTATGGACACGTCGTGGTGTTTGTTCAGAACAAACAATTTCGGGTCAGGGTGAAGGAGCTGTTAGCTCCGCTCATCACTCAGATTGAATTGTGTGTATTTATGTGTGCGCATCTGTGGAGGTGCTAAATTATTGCTGTATCGATGACTTTTTCTAGTTTATGACAAAGCGATTAGCGGGGGATAAAGCCGGTGAATGAAATGGAAACCAGCTGCTTTGCTCAACAAAACATTGTTTAAAAGAGAGAGTTGTTACTCGATTTCATCACTCCTGTTAAGCAGAAATTAGGGACCAGTGAAAAAGATTATCTGTCTTTAAGCCTGCCGCATTCTATCCCTTAGTACAATCCACGTTTTTGGGAGAAATTGAGACTTGTATCATCGACTGGTCAGTTTCCATTAGTTTTACCATAAATCCTGTTATGGCGTTGTCATTAGGTTTAAGAGCAGGAGTTTACAGATTCATGTAGTCTTTAGTTCGTGATTGCTCGTTTCCTTTGTTCTGTAAATCTACGGTAAACCTGAACTCAGGAAAAACTTGTTAAAAATTCTATGCTTTTCCGTGAGGTCTCCTGAAATTTTGTTTCTCAGCCCTGTAACAGGACTGAGTGACTCTGTTTTTAGATTGCACTGATTTTGTGGTCATGAGGCGTCTGAATGTCTATGAGATAAAATAATGTAATGGGGTTTGTTGCGATAGATAGTGTGTAGTTTGGTGTTAGACAAGACTCCGTTTGATGTGAAGCACCAATAACGTGCATTCTTTAGGGAAACGTTACCTATTGTGGATTATTCAAAGGATTTTGATGATGGTAATTATTTATTCTTAATAATGACTATTAAAATGAGAATGTGCAAATGATCGGATTTAGAGATAAGAATCGGAACATAATATGGACTACTTTTGGACAGACTTCAGGGAGCGCTGTTTAACATTTGTCTTTCGATGAACGCGGAAAGTCATATTAATTCATTTTTCTTTTCGTAGTTTCTCAGACAGTAAACAATGTCGATTTCGGGAATTTACCAGTGGAAAGGAAACGAGTACTTTCGTGTAATTTACATCAGTCATTCAGTCTCTTATTTAGGAAATATCGAATAAAGGGCCAATAATAGGGCAAAAAATTACCACGGTCGTCCATGAATGTATTCATCGATTGCAAGTCTGAAGAATATGCTTTCGGGTGGTTGGATAAAAATCGAGATTAAATTCAAATATAAAACGTTCTCAAAACACAATGCAAATGGCAATTGAGCATTCACCTATTCAAACGAATTGGGACATACTGTCCTAGGATCATGGTGAAGCTCTGTTATTCAGTCAGAAGTTGAGTGACTGTCACGTGACTGTGTGCCGTATACAGTTCAGGTTCACGGCTCCCGTTTGTGCAGGTGTGAGGTTTTGTGGGACAGCGTGAATGTTGATCATAAAATGTCATCAGGGGATGATAGCCGATGAATTAAATAGACTCTTTTGTTTCTCACTATCTATCTATCTATCTATCCATCTATCAAAATCTGTCATCTGTTATCTGTTGCGTTTTAGGCGCATTCGGTTCATCTTGAAGAAACACAACAGTAACAACAATAAGCAGAAACACTTCTATGTGAACTGCCCGTGCAAACAGTTGTAAAAATTAATCATTTTTTTCTCACCTTTTCCACTAGGCTGATGAGGAATAAAGTTTACAGTTTGTCACTATGAGGACAGTGGACTGATTGAATTCGTAAAAGCAGAACAGAACCTGTTTCCATCTATCCAGCAAGTGTATTTAATTTTTTGGCGGAAAATTCACTACGTAAAGTAAGTTGCTGGATTGCTCAACCAAACCCCCATCATTTACCGACGGAAACTCCCCAACTAATACAAACTGTGTTTATTAGCAACTCCTGATTCAAATAGTTGATGTTTCATTATTGTAGTAATCAGCAAAATCAATAGTTTGGGTTTTCTTTCGCTTTCATCGTTCAGAAATATTCTATTCTGAATTTCCCTTGATATAGTACGCTAAGTGCGATGCAAAGAAAGTGGAATTAGATTTCGTCATACGGAAAAATTTATGCTCTTGCAAGGGAACAACAGACCACTAGGATGCATGTTTGGAAAAAACGTTGATACTTTCGGTGTTTTCCAGGATGAATGATGTTAACTAAATGTTCCCCATTGGATCGTTCATCGTTGAGTTTTGAAATAAACCCTGGAAAATACCATCACCTGATGACTTCCATGTTATAGATCGGGTCTACGAAGCATGATAGCAAGAAACAAGTGAATTGTGTTGCACTGAGCCTTCGGCAATCTGATTTCACATAGGTATTCACTGCTTGAAAAACAATTTGCACACATCAATATCACGTGTCTGTAATCGGATATGACTAAAGTATGTGCACATGCGATGCACGCACACTGAGATGAGAGCTCGCACATGGCAACTCGTCAGGATTCCACCCGGTATACTGTCAGTTTGATGAGAGAATGCGATGTCGATAACCGTGTCTCTCTTTCTCTCTCTCTCTTACAGTTTTCCAATAATCACTGTGCTCAGAACCGCTTTGCCAACTAGTATTTCTAGTTCCTGTAATCGATGAATATCTATGTGCTTAAGGGGATTGAAGCGCGTCTTCACCAAACCATCTAATTATACATATATGAAAAACAATTCCAAGAAAAATTTAAAATAGCCATCGCAGAAGGAGTATGATATTTCCGGAAACCAAGAGAAAGATCTTGAAATCAATATATGTAAGTAGAACAAACGGATTTCATTTTGTTTCATCGACAAAAGATATCTCAAAAATTTGCTCACACCTGAAAACAATGGGTATAACCAATATTATCTTCACTAGAGGTAACCGAACTCTGAACAGTTTGATTGTAGAGTTAAGCGCAATATTATCACTTTTTTAATTGACAATCTCCAGTCTAAATAAACTTCATTGAGATTTCAATAAAAAATGGGTAGGCGAACCCTAGAATGCTGTGTATATTCTGAATTACAGGGTGCTTTACATTGCTTTGTAATAAACCCAAGCACAATTTATAGATTGGGAGAACATTCTGATTTATTTTCCAAATAGATGGAAATCAATGCAATTTGTGACAGTCGGTGAAGGAATGGCAATCTCGCTTATTTGAACTGTTGTCTGCCAGGCAAAATGAGGATGATATTTGATTCACTAACCACAAGATGGTCCGATATCTTTAGAGAATTACAATTGAGCATTGGCCAGAGGCATTTCAGATCACTTCTGTTTTCTTTGTATCACCGACGTTTAGGATACCACGACGAGTAATAGAAGTCCACTTAAACTGATTCTAGGTTTATCGGATCAATACTTGATTTAATGCTACCTTTTCCAGTTATTAAGGTAACCGTCGCGGTGAGCCTGCGAATGAGGATGCCAATTATTGTTGCACATAATTATGATTTCACATAAATTGATTATAGAAATCCGCTGTAAGCTAGCTCACTAGAAGAAACACTCAGTTTATAAGGCTGTCTTTGGTTTGCTTTTTCCGTCCACATTTACAGTTTTGCGGCAAATGAGATACAAATGAAGTATTAATCATCTAACGAAACCGATTTAACTACACATTGAAAGTACTCGTTGCGTTTGACGAGCTTTTTCAACGGTATATTAAACATTCTGCGCCCGATTGCAAAGGATTGACGTCAACTTTTAGCCACAACATGCCGCATAATAGACATGTACGCCTGTTTACTGCGTTTGAGAGACGAAATCGCTTGACGCATATGGTTATATATATATATATGTTTATATATACTCATGACCATTATTGTTGTTTAGGCAAAATACACCGACCGCATTGTTTTGACATGTAATTCATTACATCATTGAATTACAAAACGTTTGGAGTAATTAATTGATCGCAATTCAATATTCGGCGTAATTTAACACAAGACGATAAACAGAACTGAATATAGTTTAGATTTCTTAGTGAACAACAGATTCGTCGTTCAGAACCAAGAAAATATTTGAATTTAACGTGAGTAACATGGAATACTGATTGATATTCACTTTTTTCACATATTGAATGTGTTAGGAATGACCTCAAATCCACTACCTTCATCCATGTTAAGTAGAGATGTGGGTAAATGCATTCAGTTGATCATGCCCAACGTGCAGCTCTGGACTGCAAGCCAATATGTATTTTTGACTGTATCAGATGTTTTGGTATTTTTGGATACATTAGTGAATTATGTCAATGAAAAAGAAAAATCAACCAGATCCGCTGTCACAAGTAAAGAAACGAATAGGAAATATGGTAGCAGTGGAGGATTTGGTCCAATGTTTGTAGTGAACTTCCTCATCATACAGAGCAAATGAAGCGTGAACCGAAAAGCTGGGAAATATAAAACAGATCCATAAAGTTGGTTGAGTTTCACCAACATTGCGCATCCATCGACCAAACTACGGGTCGAACCCAGAATCTCATAGGTAGAACGCAAACACCCTATCACTCGACCACCGAGCATACGCCCAGATATTTCATCTTGGTGATACACGGTACAACACAACCCACTTGTAGAAGCTTGTCTCGGGCATCGCNGGGCATCGCAACTCACGCATCTCATCACTAGCCTGCAGGCTTGTTTCGGTAATAGATTGTCTCCTTGAAGAGACATCAAAGAAAACAGGCTCAGAAGATGACTACTTTGGTATTTTCATTTCAATTTACCATGAGATTACCATCGGAACTGTTGATGACCTTATAAGTAAGTATGGCGATTGTAGCTCGAAACAAAAGATAACTAGATGTATCTTGTTCATATGATGTTATTTGACAGATTAATGTATTTTGTTGAAATTGTGAAACGTTCAGTAGTATCGATGGAATAGGAACAAACGCTGGGACTCTGAGTACACCCTTGTATAGCATATGCTTCATCAACTAAACTGAGTGATCACACCGGTGGTGCTGGTCTTTTTTAATGTGGGATCACACCTTCAATTCACAGAGACATAGAGAGTTCAACAGATGGCATGTACGCTGATTGCCATGACAGGTTCACCTTCGAGTTCACCGGAATCTACCAAATGAACTTTTAGGACTAAGGGTAATTTTTGAAATTTGGTTAGTTGGCAGATAATGCAATTTGTTAAAGTACTTTCTTATGAAAAATACAGAAGAATCCTCATAGTCGAATTACAAAACCCCAAAATAAGAAGAATGAATGCCTATCTCTACTCTGCAAGTGACATCAGCTAATGTAACTGACCGTACATCATCTGAAAAGCACTCTTCGAAATACTTATCTAGCTGCATCAAGTCCCATTCCTATAAACCAATGCTAAAGACCCCGCCATTCAAGGACCGCAACCTTGTTGTTTCCATCTGTCTGCATTCACGCCTGCCGTTACGGTTGTAGAAGAGCCTGCTTCGCCCTAACCGACCGGATGTTGTGTACACGAATGACTGAATGTACCCCGATGAACTGAAGCTGATATCTCGGGTTGACTAACGGAGACCAAATGCGACACGTAAGCCGAACTCAGGAGACACTAGTCACCTAATCGAAGATGATTATAAGGTCACCCTAATCCAGGCGTTCATTCCATGTTTTCTCATCACGATTCAGAAAAATTAACAATGCTAGAGGCTTTATCCATTGCCCACGTTGTGTTAGTGTCAAGGGTTCACAAACGCTTGATAATGAACTATATGCCTGTTTAGAATTTAAACATTTGCCGTCAGTTTTCCACATGCTTCACACATTTTCCGTTGTCACCTATGGTTCAGATGTTATATGTTTTCGATGGATGACAGGAAACGAAAAGATTCCCTATTGAGGTCGTCAGGTCTACTTAAGTACATCACGGTAAATTATTGATTTTCCGGTTACTGAGAACCTTCAAACAATTACATTTTCAAGTAAAATGGATATTTCTACGTCATAAGCACCTTCGTTACATATATGTGCTATAACAATATAACCTCATCATTGGTTGTAGTTCATAGCTCGGCTCATGCCATGGCTTCGTGATGAAAACTATGGTTGATATGAGAGGTGTAAACACTAAATTTCATTAAAAATATCAAAAGCACGAAATAATCCGTCTTTCAGTCAGACAGGGTGAGACAACTTTGGGCTGAAACACCACTATTTTTCTGTCCTAATTAGTAAAAATTCGAATTGAAGATTGGTCGAGTGATTACCTTTTCAAAGTTGATGCAAAACGCACGGCTTTCACATCTAAACGCGCACCACGCCGTTGACCCACAAGTTTACTGGAGTGTGCCACTTTATATACATGTATTCACATATATACACATTATGAAGAAAACATCAGGATAAAATGTTTGACTGATTTCATTCAAGCAAGAGCATGTTTACGGTACTTCTTAATTCAATTAATTTGGAAAATCAGATAAGCTTTAGATTTCCTCAAACAATTATCGAAGAGTTTTCTGAAGATAAACTCCATCAGTCTATCTCGGATGGATTTAGTTGATTTTAGTAGAGAGGGAATTCAACCAACCTTTTTCCACAAGTAATTAGTTTTAAAACATTGTTATGCCTTTTGTTGCGAAAATTGAGAAGTTCAGATTTTTGCCATTGAATAAATAATAACCGGCGAGACGGTTTGCTTTGCGATTTCAAGCATTTGGTGCGCATTGCCTAAAATTATCCTGTCGACTATATTTGTAAATTCTAACTGATTTCTCAACAGGCAACGGTAAATAATCAATCTATGTAGGACCTCATGTAAGGCCTGATACTTTTGTTGATTTTTGCAAGGGTACTCAAAAAGAATATATGGAGCCATTAGTTCGCTCTTGATTTCATGACTTCATGCCACCACCATTCCCACTATTGATCTCTTTTAGTCTTCCGGAAATACTTTATTCGTCTAAAATTACTTCCTGAAAAGTGATCACACAATACTCAACTTTAAGAGTAGGAAAAAATAAGCAATATTGCAACGCTAAAGTAAGCACGCTAAGAATAACTCTTTGAATAGTGGATACTTCATAAAATGCAGTATACTGTCAACCGTAGCACAAGGCGTTGATTATAAGGCAAACTGTCTTCTGCAAAATTATTTGTTGCCTTAACTTACGGTAGTTTTCGTATATGATGAACACAATATGACTGGCAATGTTAGTTCAACATTATTTCGGCTTATTTCTTTTTTTCTTGGGTTCAATTGAAGTCAAGCAAATACCGTCAGTAAACTTGTTTGTGTGAGCACAAACACGGTATTTCGAAAAAAATATTGAGTAGAGTGTAGGGATTGACCTTAACTAAACTCGCGTTAATAAGCTCATACAAAAGCATGAAGGAAACAAAATTCATTTGTGTGAGCTAATCGAAAGATGAAAAAAATAGAATAAATATCTTAATGTGTACGGAATTGTGACAAAGAATGGGAGTTCCTAAAAAAAAAACGGTCAAAAACTACCAGCCACCAACTGATCCAACTTTTTCGTTATTCGAGGTTTTGCAAATTCAATTTTTTCCATGATCTCTTTAGGGGCATTCGCCAATTAGTAGTACACGATTCAGTATTCCTACTAGTTAACTTTAGTGCGCGTTTAAACTCAACGCAAATTTCGCTAAACTATAGTAGTTATTTATTACTGAACCGATCGGAGTGGAGATTTAGCTTACTGGTTGACGAACGGATTACCTCATGTTAGTACTTGTTTGCAGAACTGCATACTGAGACACTTTTCCTCCTTTTCCTTAGGTGTTTTTTATCCGTATGAGTAGTTTCGGACGCGGAACTGCTTTGAAGTGCTGGATAATGTATGTGTGGGCGCTTGCGTATGTGCACAATTATATTTATCTATGTCTAGTCCATAGCTTTGAAAAATTGCTACCGACGGCCTCTGTGATGCTTGAGCTGTTTGATTGTACCTCGTTTGAAAACGGTTTTCTAATTTGGGAAACATAGCAATACTGAACGAAGTATCACATATTAATTTGTTAGAATCATGATCGAGGAAGTATTCCAGTTGAATGAGTTGGTTTACTGGTAGTGCTGTAAATCGAGTTTCATGACGTTTTCGTCGAAAGGAAGAAGGCCTAGCGTCGGGGTGAGAAACCTGCAATGTATTTTCGTGCCACATTACTCACCATGGGTCATTACCCTTAAAATTACAGTCTTTTCAATAGAACTTCTGATTTGTGCGGAAGTAATTATCAAACGTTCGAATCTTTAACAGCAAGCGTTGAGGGAATATAGATGACAAATCTACTTATTTAATTAAAACTATCACAAACTTATATATATATATATATATAACCTTTTTGATCACTCATATAATCAGTCTGTATGTCAGCAAAATACACGCCAGTTAGCCATCAGACACGTTCTCAGCATAACGCTAAGAAGAACAAGACGTATGGAAAAATACACTGCGCTGCAAATGTTAGGCGGGAATGTTATTTATCGAGTCTTATGAAACCTACTACGGTGTGATCCTCATGAATCCAACTATCAAGTATTCACAAGTGTACCATTTCTGCCAATCACAAGGGAAAAACAATAATATAATTGGGTTTTAACTAACCAGATTACTCTTTCGGATTGTTCAGAGCTTTATCTAGCATGCGACAATAATACAGAAACGCAGTTCAGCTGTACGCACATATTTCAATGGCAGTACCTCCAACATGGAACAGTGAATCCTTAAGTCTATTTCATTAGGAAAATCCTCTGTGTTAATCACGTTACTCTGAGGAAAAAATATTTATCTTTTACGTTCGCACTTGACTTTGCGTCACGAGCAAAAGGAAAATCGGTGTTGCTAACCGATTCAGATAAGTATATCTCTAGCTACCGAAGATCAGCCTGATCTCGATTTCCAGTAAGAAACCACTGAGAACCACTGATTTCGCCTGAAAATTGCAAATGTTTCTAATTGGGTGTAGGATCTATAACACAGACCAAGCATGATGATTATCTAATAAAAACGCCACAAGTTTTGTAGGATTAGCTAAACGCGGTTCAGTTCCACGGAAAGGATGAAAATTTACTAGGAAACTATAGAATAACAATGCTTGACTACAACCTCTGAGCTGCATAAGGAATAAACAGTTCTGTCTATCGAATGTCGGCTGGGTCAGTATTTAGTGTATGCAGCCAATAACTAGTTCACTTTTTTCAGAGGCACTAACTATTTCAGTGAACATTAAAAAATAAATCATGCAATTTGGACGAGATGATTCGATTTGGTGCACCTGATAGAGTAACAGTTCTCGGGACTTGAGCCGTGAACACGCGACTTAGCATCTGCAGGCCATTCGTTTTGAGATATAATCGCCACAGGTAAAAACCAAAGGATGATTGATAGAGACTAGCGTCAGCGAGTGTGCATAGTCCAAGCGGACATGCGTGTTAGGTGAACTAATTAGACTGCATGAAGCGGGCTTTCAAAATCTTGTTTTTTAGGAAAACAATGAAAGAAAATTGTCTGATATGTGAATTGTGAAAACGTCAGTGCTGTCCGCCTGGCGTCGCAGCTCAGCTGCGATCTAGTGCACTGTTCAATGCTGGTATTGATCGAATACGTGATTTTCTTACCAGTGCGTTACGTTCATTCGAATAAATAGGGTCTTATCCTGCATCAGACATATGCAATAGTATCCACTGATGCTCATTTTTCCTATAAAAGCAGGGTTTCTCAGTAAAAAATATCATATAAATGTATTTTTAAAAATGACATATAGACATGACAAAGGTACTGTACCACTATTTTGTCAATACCTATTTTATATCCTTTATTTTTGAACATTTGGGTCAGTCGAATTTTACACGGAGTCTACTAAGTGGCCAATCAAATCGCATTTGCCAGTGGCTTCTAATGCATTCCTCACCTTGGGCGCTAATGAATACCGAGGTCTATCCTCAAGATATGGAAATGAATTTGATTGCATTCAGATCTGGGTTGTTGGTCCGTAAATGAATGATTTCAGCTTTAGAAGCTTCCCATCCAGAAACTCTATAAATGTGGAAAAGCAATGTATAACGAGGTCCATAGAATTTCTATGATACACCTTGTGTGAGATGCAATTTATCTCTGACATGTAATTGTCACAGTCTTTTTGAGTATTAAAGTCACTAAAAACCTGCTGGATCAGTGCAACAAATTAGTCGGTATCCCGAGAATGTCACGTAAGAGACGCCAAAACACCCTAACTCACAAAACGGGACAAAAATTTGCGTCCTTTGGAAAATTGGGTGAACATATTAGCTTTCCTTCTGTGGTATCCCGCCCGTTAATCATTAGGTAATGATCATTGAGATAAATTAAACACCAAAGGGACACGAGAAGCTATCTGAATCTCGTGGCTAGATCGCTTCACACCCTTTTTGTTGGCCGTTGAATAACGGCTGAACTCAGCAGCAGCAGCTCAAATGTAGACAACATATCCTCCAAGGTAACAATCAGAAAGTGCCAGTAATTCACGCGACCCTTCCTTGTTGCTGGTTTTTGACAAGGGTTTTCAACTGTGATCTAATGTAATCATCGTCCTGCTGAAATATTAATCGTTTTCTTCCTTCATATTGCGGTTTTACTGTAGACATTTGCTTGATTGTGCGATAAATGGTGCCAACGTTTCAATCAGAGCGTCTGTACAACTCAGATGCTGAAAAGTCGGATTTCTGAGCTTCTTTAATACGTTGCTTCACTGCTTTATTTGTATATCTAACAATGCTTGAATGTGTTGACCGCTTTTATGGGGGTGACACCACAAAACGTTTCTTCAAAGGACCGCTTACCTCAGGGTCTACATTTAAAGGTCAATTTTCACGTTTCTTGAAATATATTTCATTTCAGTCGTGGCTAGAGTTAATACATGAGACGTTCGTTGCCGCAGTTTTCCAATTGAACTATAATTACACGTGATCACTTATTACAAGAAACAGGTAGACATTTTGGATGACTTGGGTCGATCTGAATCAACACCCTTGTGAAAATATAATAATTTCCTCGAAAGAACAAACTTCCATTCTGTTGTGCACTTCCGCATTCTGAGCTGCAACTTCAATGAACTAAAGTTTTTATCGTGGCAAGCCAGACCTTGCTAGTTCAAAAAGTGATTTAAAATAATTGAGAACGTTGTAATGCGGGATAAAATTTGAAATAACTGCTGTTTACCCGTGGTAATTAGAGTGAAAGTGTGACACTGGAAGCTCAAATAAATTTCTAAACTGACGGTAATGTTGCACAAGTGTGGTCCATACTTTTATTGTACGAGGCGTCTATGCGTATGTTCAAATCATGTAGAGGCTATCAATATTTTACAAGTCTAAGGAAAATTACTTTTATGGCTTGGAAAATGATGCGCGACACTGATTAAATAAAACGAAGATTATTCGGTATTCTTGAGAACATGCACAGCCTTGGAGGGTTTGCTAAATACTTAATGATCATTATGTTGAATTTAAAACTCAACTCGTTACGAGTCAGGCATCCACGGCAACACTCAATTTTGCTCCAGAGATGGAGGCTAAATTCTTTGTTTACTCAACAACAACGCAAGGTTGTCAGCGAATTGGCTCACAAGGGATAGGGTACAATGAAGCGAAATTACTAGTTCGGAGACAAAATGTGCATCTTGGATTCGGGAAAAAAGACTGGCTCGGATTGTACAATCACAGTTGCTGAGATCCGTCCGGGTTGACAGTCATTCCAGATGTGGACCAAATTTTTACTGTCCAGTGTATTTCGGGCTAGTGTACCAGGCGTGTTCAGTTGATTACACGCATGTAGCCAGCCTGGATGGATGAAATTTTACCACCCACATTGATCAATGTTTACCGTCGATCAGCAGCTCCTCACAGGACAAAATTTCCCGCACACACACGGATATGCACGAACGAACGCATGCATGTACTGATTTGATCGAATTACCCCTAAAATTATCTTCTGTAGGTTAGATCAAACAGTTTTCTCTCAATTTTGACGTTGCTAGTGTTATTGGGGGTACACTGGGATAAGAGAACAGCTGTTTGGCAAACATATGTCAACTTCCATAAGAAACAAATAATGAGCACATTCTAAATTACAGAAACTGCTTCGTATTTCATAGGTGAACACGCTTCAAGTTCTTTTGTGAGCTACTTATTCGGTCTTTCCGTGTAAAAACATTTGACCAGTAACAACCCTAATAGGCGGAGGCAACCGATGGTCATCATATTAAAATTGTTGTGCAAGTCAACTCCGATCGTTGCTGCAATTTTGACAGAAGTTTTCTCATTTTCATGAATTTATTGTGAAAACAGGCAAAGGTGGGTATTTTCATGAAAAAATTAGACGTTAAATTCTCTGAAAACTGATTTTTACCTGTTGAACTTTACCATTAGCTATATATGTTTATAGCAGACTTTAAAGTTTAGATTGAAGATTAAATTGTACTAGGAATAGACCTTACTGAACTAAATGATTGTACGTTAGATAAAAACATAATACGTGAGTACCGATAAGTCATACTCTAAGAAGGGGATTTTGGGCTTATGCCAATGTTTGCATATGCAGAGTGAAAATAAATCCCTCAAGAAGCGCACAAATATTTATCGCTTCCTACAGTCGGAGACGCAAATACAACATTTTGATAAGCAATACTAGCACAGAAGCATGATCGTTTTTGAACTAACTGGCCCATATTTATGTGCAATGATATGTTCGATCTAAGTAGTCTGATAAGTCTTTTGAACCAAACTGTATGCCGGTTGTGCTATGTATAAAACCGAATGTGCTCGATAAATTCATAACACTACGGTCTGACGTTTGTAATCCTGATTACGGTTGCAGGAATAGCTTGCAATAATTAAATCTGAAGAATTTCCCCATTACCCAACGGTACGTGTCGACTCTGTGCATCACTCAGAACTGCTTTCGTTTTATAATAGCAAGACATGGGACCTATTTGTAGGGGTTTGATAACCCCACGTCCCCGTAGCCACCCTCTCGAACTTCGGTCATTCTTACAAAAACGTTGTTTAGATAATAACTATCGTGAATAGTCTAGGATACAAGTAGGAAACGGGATGGACGTGATCCTGGCGGCTGATAAATTTTGATCAAAAAAGTGTCTAAGCGAGAAAACAGTTAACAGAAACTCACCTAATAGATTCAGACAGTTTTATTTGCTTTTCATTCAACAATTTATCTTGTTTCATTGCAGGGATGTATCAAAAGAGGGAAAAACACTTTCGAAGGAATCCCATTTGGAGTAACCTATCTGTTTTGGTTTGTAATCGGTACGGAACGCAACTGCTTGAGACATCACAATCTGAAGTACATTGACTCTTCGGGGAACAGCCAATTTGAGAACGACACGGAATTCAACACATCTGATCTCACGGTCATATTGCAAAGTAAATAAAAGTCAATGTATACACCTTTTAGGGAATCAATGTCTACTCTAACCTCAAACAACGGTGTCATCTTTCAAATGATTTAGGCTGTTTAAACCAAATCATCAGGAGTGGGGGCTTTCGTGACATGAAATCATGCTGGTTTGCTAAGAGGTTTTGTTTTGTCGATCTTAACGAACGTTTTGTGCGCCTTTGATACTAATTTACAAACGGCGAAATCTCTAGTTTCATTGAAATCGTAAGGTTTGTTCCGTCTTGTGAACAAAACCACTAACATGTTCACAGAAGTGCCATCCTGTACTCATGTGCAGAACGTTTTGGAATACCGACGTCATTTTGCTGTCCTTAAAATGCACATTGCTTATAGTTCTCTAATTTTGCATGTCGTACGCACGCTAACTATCAATTCGGTCAAGCGGAGATTAATGAACCATGGAAAGTCCATTCAACCATTCCATTCACCAAAGTGAATATTCCAGGGTTCACATAAAGCATTCGCTAGTAAGTGTTTCCCATAATAAAAATTTAACTTTAGGAAGTAGGGGGTTTTATCGCATACCTTGTTGCGCTTAACAGATCCGTTTTTAAGGGAACATTTTACTTAACATTGCTCATGTGAAGCATCTTATGTTTGCGGAAACTGCACACATACATCACGAGCAAAAATAGGTCACATTTAACTGCAATTGCGAAAATGTCTATATATCTAAATGCTCAAATCAATTTAAACAAACTTCGACCCAACCTTATACATGATAATCTTAATATTTCAGAAAACCATTTAAAGGAAATCTGAATAGAACTATGCATTTGTGTATAGAATATCTACTTCTCTACTTACACCAATTCATAAGTGGGTGCACTGATATTGTTGAGGATGGAGCTAAACATGACTTATCACTGGTGCACTGAGGCGTCACTGTTGTGTCCGAGTAAATGAGATTTGCTAACTTGTATGATATTAACCCTTCGCCATCTGTGCAGTTAGCTTATACGTTTGTTGCCACAAAAACAGCAAGGACTTACTTGGCGTATTTTTCGTGTCCGTCTTGAGGATTGCGGTTTTGTGGCACAGCCACAGCATCCGCTAAGTTGACAACAACCTGTCTGTTTTGGATTCTGTTGCCTCGAAGATGGTCTACTCTGGGTGGATGACATTCCGGTTTATTTTGTTGGTGAGAGTGCAAATGGCAATCAAATGGCACAGACTTTATGATAGAGTAATCTCCGGCTGGTGGTGGTGTGAATCTGAGTGAGTATTGTATGTGTGATCTTTTCCACGAGTGTAGTGAACGTATGGTTACAGATGATGTTGAGAATAAATATGCGTGAGTGAGTGTGCGCAGAAGCCCCTTTTTCTGGTTTTCGACAAACCAGAAAGGGCAATGAACTATGATGAAATTGAATATTCCTATATCGAAATTCCATGTGCACACGTTTGGGCTTGTGTGCTAAGTTACCATGTTGATCCAACACGGAAGAGGATAGGATAAATCATTTTGGAGGGCCAATATTGAGCAAAGAGTGTTTTCAAATACTACCAATACGTCTGATGACAATAATCCCATTATGTTGAGACACAGAACCAGGGGGATCGGACTAGCCACCGATAGATGAATTCCATCCGTAAGATGGGAAACAAATGTGTGATCCTATTTTTGACGAGGGTATTTCCAAACCATTCGGCTCACGCAGGCACACGTGAGCACGTGGTAACCTTGGGGGTAAAAACACGTTTGAATGTGTGCGTTCACTGTGCCGGCAGAAATTGTAGAAAGCGAGAGAGCCAAAAATATAAGACAACAGCAACAACAACAACAATAATAACAAACACAACAGTGGCTTCACTGAATCAATGTCGGCAACGGGATTGAAACAGCCACCCACGCATGTGACTACCAAGCACAAATCTGCGCTTGTCGATAAACGAGCACGCACACACGTACGCACCAATATCGTGCGAGACACATCTTGTTCCCGCACATACACACAATCAATGGTTCGTTCCGTTAGGGCTTACAATTTTGCAGTGAAACCACATCGTATTTTTCCATACTGCCAGACCTTAGCCGATCACGCACACTTTTGTGAGAAATGCTCACCGATTGGTTGTATTTGGAAAGGATAAATGACCTTGAAGTGGGACTGACAAATAGTCTAGGTTGACGCAGTGGCAGTTTAGACCAATCAGATCATGCTGCTTGATAGGACGTGTGAATGAGAAAAGCCCGCTCGCATACTCATTTGTTATTTGTTTGGAAAATCAATGAAGCATTAGGACTTTGTTGATTTAATGTTTCTTACATGGAATCGATAGCACTTTGGTGGTCATAAATTATTTTTTTAACGAAAGCGCTACGGCTATTCCAAAAAATGTTCCTACAAAAACAAGTAACCCGATAATCAATGTAGCAATGAAATGTTCGTATAACAAAATCATACATTTTGCTTCTGTAGCTTTTACTTTTGGAACGGATAGACCATTGTAGCAATTTTTGCGTTCATCAAACGTCTAACGGAACGTTACTGAGTTTGATGTTCACAATCGAGAAAACAAGCGATTTCAGACAAGTGCTAAGCAGTTAATCGATTTAATTCGAAGCTTGTGATTCTCCAAAGTATGCATGCACAAATAAGGTATGCGTTTTTGTTCAAAAATAGAAGACCCTTCTAGAAACCAGGTAGGACACAATAAATGTTTTTTATTGACGCCAGGTGAATTGAATATTGACACTCTAGACCAGAAATGATTCCAAAATGAAGTCCCCAATTCGGTGAACAGATTCAAAATTTGTTGGCAATTTCATCTGTATCATCGATCTACGTTTGTATTTTTCGCAAAAATGAGAATGCTGATTCCTAATGAAAATGCCGTATCATAAAACGGAATCGATGCAGGAGTTTGCTCACGTCAGTTCAAAAATTACTTAGTTAAGTAACTCTTTATTTGGTATTTCCCTGTTAAAAAATTTCTACAAAGAACGAATCAACTAAGCGTTGGAACATCTTGTACAAATAGCTTATTATTGAACGGTTTCATAATTATAGAATGTATGTTTCTCAAAAGCTATTCATATGATTTGATGATTGTGCTATAAAAAATAAACACTTCAATCTTTATCCAATCGTATGAACTGGTCTTTCTACTCTGAACAATTTTCAATCGTTCCTTGTGTATATCTAAAACATCTAAATGACTAAATGTCGGTGGCCTCCATTTGTTTATCTAAATAGCCATGGACATGACTGGATGCCTCCTCCAGTAATACACACTTCAACTAAATCTGAGAAACTATCAAGCAATAGCCTCAACAAAACTAACTTACGTCATGCTAGACGATTGCAGATAGTCATAATTGTTTTCCCCGGGTAGATAGCAAATATAACTACTTTCCCGATTCACGAGCTTTCATATTTCGGGTTCCCTTCTAAATTGCTCATTTTTCGATTCAATATTGGTAATTGGTTTTACAAATGTGGAATTATTCCAGTTTCATCAACGTTTGACAACTATCCAGCACCTTCGGTTCTTGAGATTTGTAAATAAAAGTACGAAATTCCCTTTAGTGGGCTGCATCGTTATGCACAAGGTTGTCTTTTCAGATCTCAGATCTTCCGTCCCTAAGTAACATTGGTTACTGGTCACGAAAATGCCAAACAACAAACTGGAATGACCAGAGAGATCTGTTACTGTAAGTGCAAACTACTGTGGTAAGACGTTTGTCCATGGTCTATCAAGGATAGAAATCGTATTTATTTATGAACATGTCATTGTAATTGAGTACTGAAACCGTTTTTTAATAAATGACTGATATCGATATTGTGCATTTTTGAGACCGCTAACAAAATGCATTGTTTCAATTAAGAAGAGAATCGTCTCATCGTGAGCTTGTGAGGAATCGAAAAATACACCGTTCTATCTTTAGAATTTTTCATTAATCTTATGTGCTTCTGCATCCCAGTAACATGCTGGTTGGCATTCCTTGTTTTTGCAATGTAGATATGACTCCCAAAACGCACAGCACGGTTTCAGATAGATGACACAATTTTCCTTAAGTCCTCGTCAACTCTTTTGAGTTATGAAGTATAAAACCTGCTGGAATTACCTCGATTGTTTTGATGATTGGTAAAGCCAAAAATATCCGGCCAGGAGTTGTTTTATTTAGCCGAATCAGAGAGTCAAAATAAGACCAAGGGGGAGTTTCAATGTCAGATACCGCTCAATATTTTAAATAAGTTAATTTACCGCACGTATCATATCAGCATTGTAGGAAATGTGCCGTAAAAGGATGAAAATCAATCATTTCGAACTCAAATTATCTCGACTGATGACAAATAACCGGTAAAGCAAACCCGTCTGGTCCATTCAATAATTTTGTGGCAGCCGTCTAACTGGCCGTTTCTTCCTTCCTGAAAAGTGTATCTTTGTATATTCAATAAAAGGAAGTAAAATAAAAAGATAAAAGATAAAGTATGTTGATGGAATATACCAGCGACACAGATTGAATGAAAAACACAGTTTAGCGAAAAAGCTTCTTTTTTCTAGGTGACTCATCAACTGGCTAATACGTCACATTCTATATCACATCATTTTGTATAGA
>UZAN01039529.1:99228-109413 GCA_900618425.1 Echinostoma caproni
GGGGGGGGGGGCGATGTATCTGACGTCAAAACACAATCGTGCTATTCAATCAGGATGAGATGCATCACAAGTGCATCTGAAAGAGTACACAATCCGTGATTAGATCAGCAACGACAGTTTACTGTTATTTTAACCGTAGATCATTTTTTGTTGTCTGAGGACTTGCATTTAGGTCACCTTCAACGTAAAGGTCAGTCAACTCAACATTAAAAGGAACATCATTATCTGATAAATTTCGATGATGGCCCAAATAAGATAAGATTGATCAGAAAAGAATTAAAAGTACTTCACACTTCGGGAGGTGGTCACCATTGGGATTGTGACGGCTTTTCCGTACAGAGTCACGGGTAGAGATCTCTAGCTTTGATTGCCAATGAGAACTGCCTACGGTTCCCATTTTTCTTTCATTTATAGTTGATCGTGAATCAGATTTATTTTGAGATACTTTTATTTCTAATGCCCTACGTAGTACTCACACGTTTCAGTTTAGGGTATTGTGAAAGATGCTTCTTTTATATTTAGACGGGATGTTCTGTCTTTGAGCTAACGATTCCTATAGTTCTCGCTAAGCCTTTCATAGCTATACCGGCATACTATAACTGCTGATGACTGGTGGATAGACAAACATAAAGGAACATTTCACTTTATGGTTCGGAATTGATTGGGAAATAAATTCGTCACATTGTGTTTCATATATTGAACGCTTGAGAGGAAATTATAGGTTTCCCCCTCTCCAAGCATATGCTCTCATATTTTTATGCTATATCTGTAATGTTTTCATTGGATGATGGTAACCAGTAATTTCAATAGAACGAACAGACAAATAGAGTGAGATAATTGCAAGTGACTTTTGATTGAGGTAGCATGTTTGCTTGTCTTACATTATGCAACACTCAACATTCAGGAATCTCAATGCATGCTCCTTACACGATTTACCTCTTACCAGTTGGCTGGAACGTAATCAACTTAGTTCACATGAGCTAAGACAGTTCCCAGTAATGAGGGTCATATGTTTGCAGCATAATCACATTCTCGGAGGTTATTAAGGTAATGAAAGTGGGTAATATGCTTGCATTCTACCTGTGAGGTCTCGATTTTAATCTTCAATGGGGTTGATGAGTTCGCACTGCTGATGAGCCTCAACCTAATGGGAACAGCTATCCATTTCATTTACCTTTTCAGTTTACGCTTCATTTGCTTGGTAGAAGACGAAACTCAGTGTAACACAAAGTTTCCCTTGCAACGTCGTAAACTATTTACATTCTAGTAGAAATTTTGGTTTGCGATCTTCCAGTTATTCTGTCTTCTACACTTATGTAGAAACACCATCCAAAGAACATCAGTAATCCACGAGTGGGCTCACCTTCTCGACCATTTCGTTAAATTATCTCATTATCTCATTGCAGCGTAACATTTCTCCTCCACAAAAAAAACACGAGTAGTAGACATTCTGCTCTGCCTTTGTGTAGCGGAGCTTTGCTATACCAGAAATTATTTGATTTACAACAAGCGAGATTATTATGTTAAGAGTATTGGAACTTAAACAAACGTGTTTTTGCCGAAAATCGTAAACATTCTCTGGTGTACGATCGTTTTACGGCAACCCGCATGAATGAAGTATGTAGTTAAACCCGCTTGATGGATTCTGCATGCGAATCAATGTTAATTTTACTGAGTCCTGGCAGTATTCTGACGAATACGAAATCCTCCCCGAGTACATCAAAACGGACAGGTCAATTCGGAATCTAAAACGCAGTTTCTTTTTATATATGACTAATTTTGCTTTTGCCGGTACTTCTCAAACAAATTCACTTTAATGATATTATTTGAATCAATCCCATCACTTTCCTCGAGTTATGTTCTGTCTGAAGAGTCCCAAGTTTGGGGGGTAGCGTTTATGAACAGACAAACAAATATCCTTATAATTATTCGAAAGATAATAATTTTAGAAAAATTAAACACGGTTGTCAGACGATGTGTTCTCAAAGGCTAGTGACACCCTGGCCCACGTCATGTTGTCATAAACATATCAGACGCGTTGTAGACAAAGCTTGAAATAATGCCTATCATGTGGATCAATATCTTTTTGTTGTTCCCTCATCCACATTTTTTTAATCTTGCAGTATCATAGTGACAAACACCTGATGTGAAGCCGGTTATCGGCGTGTTCCACCTGACGCGACAGCCACTGTTGTTTCGTTCAGCTAGATATATTCAAGATTGAAATGACTCTACTCACACATTAAGTTGTGCCACTTGTTTTCCATTCCATGGTATCTCACTCTAATCGCGTTTAATAAAAAAAGTTAAAAGTTATCCTTATACATCAAATGACTAATTTTGTTGTTCTAAACAATGGCGAATTGAGCCCACTGTGTAGATGCTACGTTGCTATGATAAGTTGACTGCACATACACGAACAAAGAATACCACAGAATACCAAAGTCACCTCAAGCGAATTGGCAGCCCTCTAAGATCAGGATGGTTTGTTAACAAGGTGCAAATTTTGTTGATGACATTCTCGACATTCTCCTTAAATTGATGGTTCTCTCAATAAGTTTGTCTGCAAGAATCAACTTTTAGGGAAACAATATCTTGCGTTCACCAATCTTTATGGTCACGACTGAGTCGTTTCACTTTCAGACAGCTTGAACTGTTACGTTGCAACCGCTTTTGTTTGCGAGTTCCGTTAGATGAGCATACTATCGTGTTTGGCCAAATAGTTTGATATTCTCTTTGTCGTTATTTAATATTATTATTTGAGCGTTTGCCTCAGTTAAATGTTCAATCAACTTCATTCGTAATGAGAAACTCCGAAATTACATCAATACTTCGTTCCATCTTCACGATAGATAATTGTCCAACGTTCTATTCAGTCATTCGCAGCTATCTGGTAGAAATAAATTTCACATGTGACTTTTTCATTGTAACTAAGTGATCAACTTATGCCGAGCAACGGAAATTACAGTCAGGGGATCATGAAAAGGATAACTAAAAACTACCATCCGAAAGGCCACGTAGTATATAAGAAAGTGCAAATTGTGCGAAGAAAAATTAGCGTGCACCGGGAAGTAATGAATTGTGACAACACAATCAGTGGAATTCCGAGAGATCTTCCCAATGCTGAACGTATCATTTGAAGCACGTTCAGTGGAAAGAATGGTATACTTGTGCTGTTGAACCAAATTCATACCGATTGGATTTGGTGAGTAATGTTGGGCACCTAAGCAAAAATAATGTAGAAAAACAGATTTATTTTAAGTATCACACTTCAAGTGTCATTAGCAGTGTACTGTCTATATCACGTTATCGAAGGTTGCAGCATTGTGTTCGGGGAGCACTTCTTGATGTCAAGGTAACTTCCTCAGTTATGTCGACTACCTTTTAGTAGATAACTAGCTCAGTACCTAAGTTTCAATTTAGTTAAGCCATTGAGTTGAAAACAATTAGAGATTTCCAGTTTAATCGTGATGCCAAAGGAAATAGTTTTGGATTTCTGTTTTGTTGTTGCAACAGGCAACTTATGCATTATAGTTCGCAAAAATTTTGAATAAGTTTTCATAACGGAACAAGTGCTGTTATTCATTTTTATTGAATATACAATAATACAATTTTCAGGAGGGAAAAAGTGATCAATCAAAGCTCTGCCAAAAATAACATATAATTGGGAAAGTCAGGCGGTGGTGGTGGGATTCGAACACACGTCATCCGGGATGATTGTTTGGTGATCTTCACTACCGGGACACTATTGCTCCGGTGATTGATAAGAATGTTGTTTGAAATATTTTGAACGCATGAATTAGACTGCGTAACTTTATTCCTTATTTCTGAAGAATGCTCGGCAAAAGGAAAACCTAAAGTTTAAACAAGATGAGTACCTATCTGAATGATTGGTTATTTGAGCTGAATGAAAAAACAGTACAGGGAAAAAGCACTGGCAAAAGACACAAACATCCCTATGTACTTACCTCTTACATTTTTCAGTTTAAACTTTTTGAAGATTTTACCAAGTTAAACTCGATCTGGAATACTTTTGTCAGTTTTTAGATAAGTATTTAATTTAATTTGGTGACAGTTTGCAACTTATTTTTAACAATGAAAGGTTCCATACTGTGTGGTGCAAAACTTCATCTTCATCACTTATTTCGTTTCATAACAGCCATAGTGATTTACGGTGAGACTCAATTTGTTACAAATCAAGTAAGGCGCATTTATTTGGGGCCAATTTAGTCTAGAGTGAAATTCAATTTCCTGACGTTTTATATCAGTTTCTAGAATGGTCCTCATAATTTGCAATTTTTTCTCCATTGAAACTGGAACGTGCATTTCAGGTTACGTTTCCGTTGATTATGGAGAATAACCTTTTAATATACATATATTCTTCTTCTAACAAGAAAACACCGATCGTTACATGTGTTGTGGTTTTGATTCTAGTTTTTTGTACGATACGGATCATCAAAAAACAATTTCAAAAGGTATGCTTAGGCTGCAAGTCAGCCAAACTAAGGAACACGTCTAGGATACATACATGGGGGAAATGCAACCATCATACGTTCACACACTTTGATTACAAGATTAATCGGACATATTCTGTGAATCAAGGGTACACTTACATATTTAGTAAATTCGCACTGCCTTTTTTTCAAAAATTAAACGGCCGTGTTTTAATGTGCCGAAGATGTGAAATTCTTCCTCTTTTGAGATCTTTTCTATTTGACACTAACAACCACTGCGATAATTGCATTCGTCTGTGTCTTAGGTTTGTTTTAATTTGATCACTTAAAGCTATCTGAGTATATCTGAAAAGATAATTCACCATTTCATAAAACTGATTAACCGTCGTGACATCACATCCCACATCATCTCCTTAGCTTTTACCCCGGCTGCATCTAAAGATTTTGGGCAACATTGTGAACAGTAGCAGGGTGATATGTGCAATATCGCTTGCATATAAAGCAAAGTAGTTGATATTCAGCATTTTTATTCCTCGAAATCATCGAAGGTTAAACCTGTGTAAGAATAGAAAGTGGCGTTGTTATCCAAAGAGACAGGTTGAAGTGCACTGGTTTTTAAATTAGGTCAATCAAGATTTGTGCAGACAAATTATAAATCAGAGTCATCTTAATGTCCTAAAAGCCTCCTCTTGACATTACGCCATCTCATATCTGTGACTTTTGACAATACGAAAAGAACGCTTCAGTTTGAACCTATTACTCTTTATCACCAAAAACAGTGCACAGATTAGTATAAATAACAAATTCTGCTTTTGGCTACTCGTACAGTAGACCATGTCTGACCAAATAGCTAGGTACTGAGACGGTAGCGTTTTTTGTTTATTTGTCTTGCGATTTCGTTTCCTCATCAAGTAGTCAAAAAGGAAACGTGAATAAAAGCATAGTAGTGTTAACCCAAGAAAGGTTCGGCATTACCAGATGATAAAGCACCAGAAAACATTTTATTGGAGGTAAAGGGTGGTTTTAGGGTATCAAGAATGGAACAAGTAATGCTCAAGATCATCTATCTCATCAAATTACCTGAAACAACCGTATTAGGCAAATTCTGTCCTTTTATAGGCTGGGATACAAAATCGCAATAAACTGAACAATAATTGAGTTCTTAACGGAATATGTCGAGCTAAATCGCTTTCAATTTCATATTGCAAACGCTTGTCTCCAGTGCAAATTCTTACAATGAGGATTGTAAAGTCATACTCGCTGAACTGTCTCCAAAGCATCAAATATGCTTCGTAATCGAATCTTGTGCGATCTAATGAATTCCGATATTTGCTTTCTGTTTTGAGCAAAACACGCTGGAAAACCCATTGAACAACGAATCAATAGTTTTATCCTTCCTCGAAAATCTATCAAATTTGTGTTAAACATATTCGTGTCAGCTCAATCGTCTACAACCTCACATGTGATACTAACTAATCTGTATTACCGTAGACATCTAGCCTTATAAATACACAAGCGAAAATGGAAGCCATTTTGACATCTGTTTCAAACTTGCAACCTGCAATTGTGGATACTGTTGCTCGGTTCAAAGATGAATGAGTGAACAGAAAACAGCAACGACGAACGTTATCAATTAAACAACGCGAACTACTGACGGAAATCCACTGGAGGGAACGGAAGAAACTTGGGTTGAAGGATAGTTTGGTTGACCGGTATCAGGATAGTGGATCCAGTATTGTTCCGATGAACTATCTGTTTGTTTATTTTTGAGAAAAAGCGCTATTCTTACTGAGTCCTGACATAAAACTTAGGGTAGGTCGAAAAACCAATAATCCGCAAGAGCTGGAAAACATCATGTGCGAACTGAAAACTTCAATTCAAACAGGTTTGATTTGAGAATCAAAGAGCGAAATACTTATACTCAAGGGGTATTCAAACATCACTGAATATTGGTTTGCCAAGCTACACAAAGTAGGGGTGGTCGATCGCCTTCCTTTTTGTCTCTGTGAAGTTCACCCCACAAAATAGCGAATTGGTTAACAGATTTAATAAAATCGGTAAGAGATTAAATTGCCCAAAATTATGAAGGACAGTTGTAATCTGTGTACAATATTTATTGACAAGCAGAAACATTCAAAATATTCACTCAGTTACAGGGGTTTTGTTTGCTTTTCATCGACGTTCTTTTTACTTGAGCAACCGATGTCATTCGTCAGACGATGAAAGGAAAAAACATTCAACTTGAACTTCTAGCAATGAAAATAGAACGGATTTCATGTTCATGTACTCAATCCAAACTCCTTCTTCCAGTGTTAATGATATCAACATATAGATGGACGTACTATGTTCAAACATCTGGGACCTATTATCTCGGAAATATTCGTCGGTGAGACCCAAATAAAGGACGAAATTGTAAAAATGAGCTAATATTGTGGTTATGTTGATGGTATATTTATTATTCGTGGTCCAAAAGGAGCAAGAACTTCTTTGAACGCTTGAATAATAATAAACACAATGACGTATCCTCACGAAATAAAACCTCTATCACTTTTCTCGATTCGAGATGTTTACTTCAAATGATTGAGCCAGTTATATCCAAGTACCGAAGGGATTTTATGTTTGACAACATCTCCGACTTATTAGCTATGCCCCAATGGGAAATGAGGCTGGTTTAATCCGAACGCCTTTTTATAGGACGCAATGAATGGGTACAGAAAATACCCTAGGAAAGGAATGTGACCGATGAGAAATCGTTACATTACGATGGCTCATTTCATAGCACTTACAACTGAGCTGTACTCCGAAAGAAACACCAGGTGCAGACAAGATGAGAGCTGTCCTGCAAGTGCCCTTTAGAAGTGGTGATGGAAGCTAGATGACTATCAAGCGCTGAAATCGGTCGTTAGAACAACCTAATATGAAGCTGAACCTAGTGTTGTTTTTACAACCATTCGGTTGGCAACACTCGATGAAAGAATCGTTCTTTTAATAAGCCACATCTATTTGTATTTATCCGTTAAGCGAACCAATCACTACCTGACGTTAGAAAACAATCAGTAAACATTATGATGTCTCCGATGACCCGTTGGAAGCTCAGTTTATGCATCAGACGAACTTGGTCAAAACAAAGCTTCGTGTCATACCGAGGGATACATTTAGAATACTCTATAACAAAAGGCCTCCGTAATACTATGAGGCACTATCTATTCGGAATTATCAGCCCCAACTGTGTAAACAGCGTCCATGGATCGTCAGCTTGGTGCTACCTTGGTCTATGATTCTGTATTTTCTCACTAATAATAATAGTCACATAAACTGCAGTCTGTTAGTGTATAAAAGAAGCGAAGTGAACGGATATATAATATGCAAACATTTTCATATTCAAGTGATGTATACTCACGAATAAAGGTTTACCAGGAGCGTTGGAAATGATGTTCAGCCGAATTCACTATACAGCTGCCTTTTTCGTCAAAACAATATGGGTTGGTAAAATTAAAGCAGCTTTAACAAACTAACCGTTTACTTTGCACCCACTAACAACATGTCTTAGGGGTTATTTGTATGTGGTATAACCTGTATTCACCAACTTTTTTTCGCTCATCTATTACCGATTTTTCAAACCGCACGAGCGTCTTTTATGCAATATCATCTTTTGATCCAACATTTTGTAGAGCAACTTTGATTCAACGCGAACTATTTTTCATTTCATTTATTGAATGCGAATTTGGCTGGGGTAAATCTGTACNTTAATTCCGAATCTCACGCATGCGGTACATTTTTCCTCTTATCTATGTTTCCATGCAGCTGTTGACTAAGCACAGACTGTCCTTGTATTTGACATTCTACGTTTGACAACATGAGGAAGTAAAACATGGTCGTTATCTCTGTTCGCTGATCTGCATCGAAACTTAAACGGAAATGCCTGAATCAGCAAATAAGTGGACGAGAAATTGTTTTCATACCGGCAAAATTAGATTGTTGAATACCCATGGAGTGCACAATAGGGGGCGATTATGTTCCAAGGGATATTCATATTGCCTTTTACACATATGAAGTAATGGCGGGGAGTCAATATGTTCACTGCACAGCTTGCACTTATGCCAAAGTCATCAAGTCACAGTCATTGAAACGGAAGCCTAATTTGAAACCTGAGCGATCATTACAGTAATCTTGTACATTTCAACACAGAATGGTTAGAACTGCCCAGTTTTTCATTAGGCGACAATATATGTCATGATGACTTTTTCTCTAAATAATAAATTATATTTTGTAGGTGTTAATCAATTAGCAAACGTCTGGTAAATTGTTCTGCAGCAAAGCTGAGCGTATTTATGCTAGAGGGAGCAAGGACATTTCCATTGTGGCATCAGTAGACTGGAATAGACATGGTTGTAGATACCAAATCTTGCAAAAGTCTTTAATCCAACAAAATAAATGCAATTAGCTGAGATGTACAGTGTAAAAAACTACAGAAGCTTTAGCTTGAACTGAATACCGGAAACTTTCGTCCTTTAATCGGGGCAAATCGGTTCCCTGTCGTGTGGCCATTCTGTCTTTACGTAGCGAAATGTGCACCGGCGTGTACCCGGTAGTGGATGAAATGCAGGTGTCCAGTACGGTCTACAGCCGGAGCATCACCCACACCCACCACTCCCACTTCGGGACTGAAGGCCAAATGGTTGGATCAGGGCTTGTATATTGCTACACTTGGCCGACTGCTACAATCCGTCTCCCATTCTGACAAAACTTCGCTTGTTCTCCATTTGACTAAACAAGCTGCATTACTTGGGGCGGATAGTTGAGGTGTTGACGCAATTGATACTTGACAGTATCCACAATTTAAAAGAATGACCCGGTAATGACAACTGCTGTGCTCTCAACACTGATGATAGCTGTCCTGGTTGGACATGCGGTCAGCTGGTTGAACTACGATGTCTCTTCGGAACATCAGATGGGTGGGTACATTTAGCAATAAATGCCGAACGAATGCTTAATTTAAGATGATGAAACTTTTAAACATCTTACTGTCCAGTCCGTTTGACGTTTACATCAAGTTAGCCCCCGCATTTTGAAATTTTTCCTTCATCCAACGACTGTAAACTTTGGTTAATAACATTTTTCATACGAGTGAAGGAGTAATGCTGAAAATACCGCTAATGTATGCATATGGTTATATTCATTGCATTTTACTTTCTTTCTTGAGCTCAAGAAACACAGCGATTTCGATCGAGAACAAATATGTTCCCCATTGGTGCTGGTGCTGGTGAAATTCCGACTGTTTGTCGGATGGTTTGTTTCGCATCCTCAGGTATCGTGGACGATTTGAGAGTTTGTTCCACTTCCGCCAAGTATTCCTTGTTTGCGGCATTTCTGACGTTGAATTTGAGTTCTTTATTGAGGATTCGTTTTTCATTCCGTGTGATCACGCGATTGAAGAGATTGCGGACCCAGTTTTCACGTTCATCGATTAACACATGATCATCCACAATGGAGACCGAGAAGGATAAGCAACTGGTATTTTTTAACATCTTGATCATCAGAACGCCATCAGGAAAACTGGAGCCAACGGTCTACCGCAAAGCAACGCATACAAATAAAATTCTCAACTTCAAAAGTAATCATCCACACAGCCACAAAAGATGCTGTGTTAGAACCTTGTTCGGAAGAATCGAAACACACTGCAGCACCAACATACTCAAGAAGAAAGAAGAAAGATATCTCTTCAGAGTAT
>UZAN01039529.1:110771-127214 GCA_900618425.1 Echinostoma caproni
TCGCGTTGATCGTTCCGTGCCGTCTCAAAGGCGTGGACAATCTATCACCTTCAAATATTAGTAATGCCTAGTACGAACGTTTTACCGTTCTGTTTTTTCAGTCTACCCTACACATGAACGTATTAATTTTTGAATGCAAGCCCAGATACCTAAGCAATTACCAGTCAGTTATCCGTTCAACCATATAAATCTCCTTTATCTGTCATTCAGATGAATGGTTTGAGTTTTCAACAACTCTCTGTCCCTCTGGTTCATAAAATGTTTCTCTTTGTTTATTGCTTGGTTAGTTATTCATTTTGACAAACACTTTTTAAAATGCGAGGGAAATGTTTGTGATATCTGACAAAGAGCACTGAACAGCTGTTTTATCTTGTTTGGGACTCCTTAGCAGCGCGCACCTTTTGTGTCCCTGTCAGGGCTCGAACTGCGAACAATCGGGTTGGGAGATATAATTCTTAACCTTGAGCTCCACGGTCGTCGGTTATCACCTTTTGCGAACAGCTCAATCAATTTAGAGCAGTAAGCTTAGATTAGCCCATTCGATTTTTCGGAGGCACCAGCTGCTCTTGATGATCTTGGGTTTGAAGTCCCAGCCCAAAGAATCGCGGTTCAAGTCCTGACAGGGACAGAAAATGTACGCACTGCTAACGAGTTCCAAACAGGACGAAACCGCTGTCCAGTGATCTTTGTTGGTTATCACGAACATTTCTATGGCATCTGAATGCATTACATCGTGAGTAATAAACGATATCCCCAGGATTGAAACCCAAACCCAAGACCATCAAGAGTGCCTGGTGTCTCTGAAAAATCGAATGGGCCAATCCAAGCTTGATACTCTAAGGTTTATAACTATATAAAGTTTTCAAAAATAGTAAATTAGTAAAATTAGTGAAAACAATGAATACTTCCCTTGATCTGGTTTAAGTGAGCCACTCTGAAGTGTTTTCAGTTTCCTGTCATTTTACGATCAAGTTACCATTAATATTCCCCCACGGTGCGCGGCTCATATAGCCGCAAACGTTTCTTTCTTCTCCCCTTCTGAAACAACTGCGTCAAAATAAAGAACGCGCATCTGAGTCTAAGGAATGGCATGTGATGAAAACATTATCAAAGTTCAATAGAATGGAAATTCAATCTCAAAATTTTAATGATTCTCAAGAGTTTCTTCCATACAGGGGCCATCGCGAAACCTGGGAAATGCATGAACAACTTTTTGTGGTTCTACTCTCAGAGACTGGTTTCTATTCATTTGTATTGAGGATATAAACAGTGGATTCATCAGATTGGCTTACTACAAGTCAGCTTAAAGTTGTGAGCTCTACCCAGTTCCTCACACTATCCCGTGAGTCACCGCTCCTTCAGAAATATAAAACGAGGTGCAACCGGTATATTCTGAAAACACTGGCTAACCAAGTGGATAAAAACTGATTCTATTGGAGGAATGCGCCAATATACTGTCAACCATTCTGTCGAAAACCTTCAAGCGTTTTATTTTTCCAATGTGGAATACCGGATAACTGGACATCGGCTAGTTGTACATCGATCCCAAAGAAAGGTGTAAATAAATTTTGGCTCGTTGTTTGTACTTCGACCACTGTGACTGAAGTTGAGAGAATAACTTTAAACAACTTATTCCCACAGTGAAACATAGCTGATTGTAATCAATTCGTCTATTGTCTTAAACGACCTAACCTTGATGCTGTAGCCTCGTAAGTACATTTTATTCTGTCATCACTCGATGATAAATGTAAAGCTGTAAGAATGTGGTTTTTAGACTAAAGTGATGCATTTGGAAGTGTCTGCAGTGTTCAGCTTCTGTCTATTCTTGCTAACTTTGGAGTCCCTCAATCTACTATGGACCTGCTGAATGATGATTTTCCCACAAAAACAGTTTACATTCCATGGTGGCAGTCTCTCAAGCCTTGGCCTCCAAATCAGGGATTCCTCAAGAATCCATTTTGGTCTCATTTATTTTCTTCCGTATACGTGTCTTCCATGTCTGTTCGCAGTGACTGCTTGTTTATGAAATAGGCTGATAACGTTATGTTTGGCTTATTGTATCTCAACGATTCTGTTTTCTTCCCCCATTCGGGTTGGTATCAGACAAATTAGCGACTGGTTTGTAGCAAACATCTAAAAGTATTGATGCTTTATTTTCTCTCCGGAGGGTAAACGATATTCTGGTTCTCTTGAGATGTGCCAGCCAACGACCACTAACGACACCCCGCAGATGGGGAACATTGATTAAATATGTGCATCATTCTTAACAATTCTTTCTTTTTCTGACCATATCAACAATATATTTTCAAAACTCAGATGGCTTTCTTTTATGCTCTAAGCCTAAGGTGATGATCTATTTCCTCCTATCTATGAGCTGTCCTGTTTTATCACAAAAAACGTGTGATATCCAGATCACTCAGACATTTATCCATTTGTTGTGGTTTACCAAACATTTCTTTGATCCATCAGGTGGTCTACCAACCCACCAAAGTTTGACAAACAAGCTCACAAAATGCTGTCTGACTCCTGTAAACCCCTCAACTCCACATTAGCCAAATAAATTTCAATCTCCCATTCTTTTCATGAACAAACGCGTTTAAGCACGCAGGAAAACTTAGTGCTCTTCCATAGATCTTTGTAATGTTCTGTTTTTCATGTAATTCACAACTTCGCATACATAATGTTTATGTGTATCTATATGTTTGAGGTGTCCTTGACAGCTCAATTAGCATCAGATGAGGTGGGAAAGCGATTTCAGAGGGAAGCAGAATGTGTTGGAAATACTGAAACAGCCAGGTGCAACTCAGAGCTCCGTAGTCACTTTCACGAAAAACTGTCTATAATTTTGTATCATCGAAAGACTATCGGGGAATTTTTGAACGCTGGTGCATCTGAGGGAAGGTGCCAACTGTAAAACAACGGAAAGTCTAAGGCAGTCATTGAAGCAACTTTGGCTTGGTTTACTGCTATGAGGAAAAAGCACAGGGAGTTCCCAGTGATGGAGATTGACTGAAACATAAGTTGAACTTTTCCCCCAATAATGTGGTCACTACAGTACCTAATGTCTGGAAAGCTAAATTTTCTCTTATTCAGAAGTACAAGGAATAATTTATTACTTGAGGTACTTTCCTGAAAGCAAAATCGAATACTTCCATGCTCCTGTCATTATAGTTGAAATACGTACTTGTAATGAAAATTAGTTTAAATCTCATTTAATTCCGACTGAACACTTAAGTATGAATTTTATTCATGAATTCGTAAAACCAAACGGTTTGAATAAGTAACGCAGTAATTAATGCTCTTGCCTTGTTGCCTTGTTCCATCAGCTCTTCTGAAGATATATTAAATACCACCAAATGTTTCACAATTGGGATTCATACCCCCAAGGTTTTGCACTCTTTCTGAGAAGAAGGAGCAGCTTAATATCATATCCTCATGAACTGCGACTTGAAATAAACACGATCTTGATGAACGTAACAAATTTATTTACAACTTACCGAAATATTACAACTAAATGTATAATAATGATGAGTTTCTCATGTCTTAGATCAATAAGCTCACAATGAATCGAATCTTTCAGTCAACAGAAGATTTCTTTGAGCTTTGGAACTTGATTCAATGTTTTGTCCTCCAAAACCCATCAAAAGGAATGTGAAAATCTTTACTTTTAAAGCAACTGTTAATCTCCTCCAAAAGTCAGCGATTACGGATATCGATGGCAACAATCTGATTAAGCAACACAAGATCGTTGAAGCAACGCCTCCCGCTGGTAGTCAATACACTATTCCCGTAAGGCTGAAATTGTAATCCCTAAGTTCGACAAAAGGAACAATTACAAAGGATAAAAACGGTTCTTCAATGGTAAACAAAGAGCCAGATGGTTGCGGTGATAAAATAACAGATTGTCAGCTTTCTCCAGCCTTCAGGATGCTAAACTCACATCTCAACGCCTGAAGTCGAACAGCTTAAAACAAATATGGCTCATAAATACAGCTCGTGATCTCCTTCAAAATTAATTTGACCGAAACACTGTCACTACCGGTAAGAGATACGAAAACTTCTTTGCAAGTGGATCACGTAATGAGTTTTGAAAACGCTGGACTTGATTGGAAATGGAAGTTTAGAGTACCACTTAAAGGACACGTTTGAGTTTATCATCCTCATTTGAGTTGAACTATAATGCATAACTGCGGTGGGGTCATTTGCATAGCCTTTGTCGAAAACATTTTCAGCGTTCGAAAAGTGACAGACGTGTATCAGTGTACCGTCTAAGAGGTTGTAAAAGTTGTATTCTTGAATTCTTTCCTGAAGGACCTCCTCATGCGATGCATTTTGGATCTTTTTGTGTTTGATTTGACTGGTATGTATCAAACTATTACTTTGATGAAATTTCTATCCTGTTGATAGCATGTTATTCCTAACAAATATTCATGATATAGCTCAACATTCTGATAGTCTTACGTCCGAAATGGTGAACAAATAAGTACATTTTCCTATCATTGGGTTGGAGAAAAGAATTTTGAAGAATCTACCGTCCCGTCTATCTGATCTCAGATTCGATTCTTGAGAATTGTATTGGAGCACATAAAGGATTGACATTATTATCTTTATTCAGCGCATATTTTCAAATGACGGAATTCTGTTTTCCCCTTTTGATGACATGAGTGAACCTGACTAGACCGGTCATTTAAACTTCTTGGTAATCTTGTTCATGTTGTATCTCCTTGAGCATGCGTAAAGAGTACTGTCTAGCAAAAGTAGTACACATACTCAAACCCAAAAGAATCCCCAAAACTTTCCGGACTCATGATAACACACCTCAATTCTGTTCGGTAACTGACCATCGATTACACAAAATAACAGCTACCATACTTGTTGGAAGCATTCAAGTCCAACTCGCAGTTTCTTCTGTTACATTTTACTCACGACTCAATATATTCTATGCGTTCANGCGTTCAACGAGTTGATGGTTCGTCAGTTTTACCAATGTCCAGAAAAAATGTCTTCCTTCAACAGTTGGAACGAGTTTTCAAATCCCTTATTGTCAGAATGCAACATTTTAATCTTATACACTTAAAAATATTTATTAAATCTCAAATATGTCATAATAATGTGATAGTAGTATTGCCTGGATCCCTAATAATATGTGTATAAAGCAGATCCATCATATTCAAGAAGATCGTCCAAATCACGGTACTGCACTGAAAGTTTGAGATTGATCATGTGCAGCGGAGTGCTTGCAGAATGCCCGAAAATGATCCCAGTCAAGTGTGCAAAAATATCATATTACACTTGCTAAATTTATTATATACGATAGATATTTACGGAGGCGTGAATTTCCCCACATGCGGCCAATTGTCAGAACCGTTTATTTGATATTAGTTAAAATTATGTGACGGTCTCCTTCCCGGGGTGAAGTTTCGTCCATCTACTTATCTTTGTACATCAAACTAGACTGTCGGTTATTCATCTTTGTATGTCAAATAAAGAGCATTCCCGGCCAATATTCCAGTGCCCTTTTCACGATCATCAACACCGCCGAAATGGAAGGAAAGAAGCTGCTGCCACTTATCAACGCTTGTTGTGCACGTGAGTGTCCCAGGATTGTGCCATGTGCAAATATGCCGAGGGAAGTGTATTGCAAATGTGTCAGGTCACAGCAACTGAAGCCGACCGGTAACGATTGGACGCTACATGCTTGCACAGTCAGTCACAGCATTCACAGTAATGATGCAACAGTCGGTTTCTTCGGGAAAGGTCAAAATTTATGACTTATCACATATAGACACAAAAACAGATAACATACAAATTTGCAATATGATTCTCTGCTGCACCAGCCACTAACAGCAATTCGATTATTGGGAATCCGATTTTGATAGCAGCTATTTGAATTGGGTTTTCCGCTGGTTCAATCAGTACATCATTTGTGATTCGCCAAATCAGTCCGATAAAGCGACAGTCTCTTGATGATAATGAAGATAAAGCGAGATGTTTTCGTGCTTTCCCTAGAATAGAAAACTCCTCATAAATTGCGTTGAAAGCTCATGTTCTATCGGTCATTAGTGCACTGTATTCGAGACAGCAAGAAAAAACTGAACTCTCTTGCTCGGCTGTGCAAAACCAGTTTTCTGGAAGATTTGGTTTCCGACAGGAATTATTAAGATGTTCATGCATAGTATCAATGTACTCGCACATTTATTTTTATGGGAAAGCCTAGGTTTCATAAATGGACATAAACTTCACCTTAAGGAATAAATCTGTTTTTATTTCACAATTGGCGATTGAGATCATATGATGGTGCAAAAACCATTAGGACTGTTCCAGTTACCAGTATATAACACAATCACAAGGCCTTTTGGTTAAAATTGGGCATATTGCAATCTACAGGTCTAATCGAAACTGAAGCAACGGGTCCCTGTGAAACACTTAAGGGTTCGTGTAGGCAACAGCATTTATACTGAAATATATTATGTTGCCAGATAATAATAAACAGGTCTTTGTGAGTATTTATAGCAGTAATTTTCGTGATTAGTTTATACTCAGCAGATGGAATGGTTCAAAATGTAGCGAATACTCCTATTTCGTCAATAGTGGTTGACCTAGACCATGATGAGTTGAGGTAAATAAAGAGAATGGAACAATTTTCATTTGGAAAACATTAACACTGATGATAATTAAGATGTGAAGTTTGTGTATACTAATAGTCGGTTGGCTTGCTTTTGTTCTTTAGCACGTTTTTGAGTCTCTTCGGCATCGAATCCATCAACATTGTTATGAACTCATTTTCTATTTTATACTCTATTACATGTCGCAATTTTGCCGCCGGTGTCTACGGTACAGGTAGCACATTGACTTCTCTCTTCAACACAGAAAACACATTTTCAATCACTGAATTCCGAGCTATTATGGGGAAGTTACATGAACGGGACCTTAGGGTCACGCATCTTTTCTGAAGTCTAAAAGCGAATAATAAGTGAACCAGTCTCCTTAACTTAATAAATTTACTAACCTCTCGTGAAGCATGACATGGAGCGTTTTCCCGAAAAACGATAACTTTTTCAGACGAATTTTTCATGAAATTCTGGCTTTATTATGACGATAACAATGTGAATGTTCAAAGCTGTGCACAAAAATGACCTTGATCTCAAGGTTAGCTTTGATGAAAATGATATTTCTCGAGTACAGTGAGTTAGCCAACAGAAGCAGATTATTATTATTAGATCTTATGCAATTTCTCCAAGTTGAGAAAGAATTTGATTTGGTTATTCAACAGAGTTGCTATTATGGATTATATATTAGATAAAATAATGCTTCACAACAAATAACCGAGATAGCAAGGGTTTTAAGGCGCCAATTTGGGATAATTCTCGAGTCGCTTCTATTAGAATATATTGCGTCTTTATACTTGATAAAGTTTTCGATATTCATGTTGAGATTATCTTATTTCGGAAACCGAGATCCAGCATATTTAGTTGTTAATCATGCAGCCTAGAAATTACGTAGGTCGAAGTAGACAAGAGATAACTTTTTGTCCAGACCTAAAGTATTAATATAGGTAACCTATATAGTGAAACCCAATTTTATCAGATAGGGAATATTTTAGTTTATCACAATCGGCCAGTACTTTATTTCAAGAACAACGGGCATTATTCCATTTCTATAGTTTTCATTGAAACATTGAAAAAGATCATCAGTCGCCCGCTTCTAATCTCTTAAAAATTACCAAGATTATCCGGCTCTTTACTATGTGTTGACTTTGTAGCTGACATAAATGAACGTACTGACATTGTGGTTTTTTGAAAGATGAGTTTGCTTCACGATGCATCAATCAGGCATAAGGTATTTGATTTATGATGCATTTCCCTGAAATCGTCAACTAATACATTCACTTTGATCTGTCTATCTCAATGCATTTGTTCAATGCTACAAGAGGTACGTTAGCGAACGAAACATGTGTTTAACTACTCTACGAACTGAGTGTTTGTTGTTCAATTGGAAAAAAATTGTTACTACCATCTGCTTGATGAGCAAAAAGAGTCCAATCGATCTTCAACATGCCGTTTGCTTTCGACAATAAGTCAAATTATTATTTGTTTGGATGTGGTTTGCGATGTCCGAATATCTGCGCTGCGAGACTCAGGTCGGTCAGCACATTTCTTGATTGCGTTACGATATCAAATTGCATGCAGCGTTTGAGCTGGTTTCTTGTATGAAGTCATACACAGCGTTTTTAGCTTGCAATCACAAGTAAGGATCCAACACGCATGACGTGATCATGAATTTAGAAAAATAGTTGGGTTTGTCATACCAAAGCACACTCATAATGCATACCCTAAAGTTATATTCTTACAAATGAGGCTTAGTATCACCTGTCCCGAAGGGTTTATCAAATAGTGTGTCGGTATCTTAATCCATGCTATTTATTCACATGTAGTCTCTCGATCGGCATGTTCAATTTGAATTCATTTAGTTTCCACCAAACAGCCCGGAACTGAATGAAATCAAAAATTTTTTCTCCGTTGGAAAAAGAAATAGGTCAACTACCAAAACTGTGGTCATAAGTAGCAGGAGGAAGAGGAGGAGGAAACTGGCAAATGCGACTGGATTGTCAACTTGGTGAGCTCCATTGAAAATAATGGATGACAATAACGTTATTTGAAAAATGTCAGCACAGGTAACGCACCCATGGGCTATTTTAGTAAATAAATACTAATGATGATTTTTAATGAGGTTTCGTTATCTTACAACTTATGCGCTGGCAATCGTCGTCAGGTCGAAAAATCGTGAATGATATTTCAACGGGAAATAAGAATATAACACTGCTTCATTTTACGTACGATTTACCAGTTTCAGCTGTTTCTGAAAGTCTCCTCTGAATTAATACAAGTTACAAATTAACTCGCCCAAGACTCACGCCAAGACACTACGTTAATTATTGTAGGATTGATTTGAAAATCAAAATAATATAACTGGTTAACGAAAAAATATTCCTCCTGGTATTAATTTGCAAGCCTCAATACAAAAGCGAGTAATGCATGTTGTGATATAAAGGTGATAATTACACCCACGACTGAATAGGTTGCAACTTTGTGCTTTAATTGTTCCCGTTTGTGGTTGTTCAAAGTACAATAACAATTTGAACGAGCTTCAATTCCTATTGCCCAGGTAATATCTTTGGGTTTTCTCAAGATCAATGTTTGTATCATTTAATGAATTCGTGAATCATTGCACAAGATTTGCTATGACAACCATATTTGTGTTAGTGTGATACTTCAATGTAGTTAGATTCCGAAGATGAAAACTCCAGGCCTCTCAGGTGAATGGGCTTTGATCGATTGTCACAAAAAACGAGTTACTTAAAGCCTCAGTGAAGATCAACCTACGCATTGCCGTGGACAGGCAATTCAATTAGAATGGCAGGAGCACCCTAAATGCAAAACTCCGGGGATGAGTTATGCCCCTCCCATTCCCCAGCTGGTCGCAATGGCTGGTGCTGGTGATGCGTTCACCCCCCCACCCCCCGCTGGGTACGCATCAATGACCTGTCCAGAGATGAATATCGTGCAGAACTAGCATAAGCCGTGTGCATAGTTTCCTGCGATCAAAACCAAATCAACAAACACGGTTCTGATTTCCCCAGATGCTACTGAGTCAGTCACACTCTGCTAGTAGTAGCAGCCACAAATCTTGGAATATTAATCGTGCTTCTTCATCATGGAGCAAATAGTGATGGCCAAGTATGGTATCTAATCTACCAGTTTTCTGGTACAATGAGTTGCCATATGACCGGAAAATAGTGAATGAACTTCATTAAACTTCTAAACCTGGTGACCTCTTCGAATTTTCCTTTGATGGATTCGGATTTGGAAGTTTGTGCATACATATAGCCGTTAAAAAGGAAATAAAAATTTTCAAAGTATTTTTCGTTCCTGATTGACCAGAATTTACCAAAGATTTTTATTGTTTTTATTCTTAATACCGAAACATATTGGTGAATATTTTTGACTGCCGCATGCAATCTCTTTCATTGTTTCTCCATATTGCCACAAAACACAAAATTTGAAATTGATGCTATCACTTGGAATTGATCCTTCAGTCAGACGGATCTTTTATCCAGACGCAAACTCTATCAGGATACGCTCATGTTCAAGTAAGTGTCCGACTATTACAAATTTCTTGTTGCTTACTGTTGCTATTATTATACAAGTGTTATCGCGCACTGCGTGCCAGCTCCATGGAACCCAACACTACTAGTGTAATATCAGTAATTTTTTCATAAACTTTATGACTTTTGAAAAAAGCACTTTTATTTGTTGTATCAAATGCACGGGTTCCCAATTATGTACAATTAAATTGATTCGAGAGACCTTGGAAAAGAAAATTTAACAAAAGTATATGTCTGCAATTACTAACTACGTTCCAGAAGAAGCCTCCCTTTTACAGCTTTCCTTAAGGTAAATTATTTTTGGTTACAAACACCTATCCAATGGACTGTGTTGAATAGCTCATCAAATGCCAACCATCATCATATAAATGTGAATGGTACTATTTTGTGCCCGGAAAAAGGAGTGTACTATCCTCGACTGTCAAGTCATCAGTATTTGTAAGCTGGACAAGTACTGCATACCTAATTTAGTGAACAACATGGTAACATTAGAATATTTTCTGTTGTTTAAAAAGTGAGCAGTGCGGCAATTAATAGAAAAAAAGCAACTCTCTTGGTAAGATTCCTCAGATTAGAAACACTCCAAGCCGAATTACATCCCAGTGTACTAGGAACAAGGTTCATAAAGTATTAACGATGTGTGACCTTTCTTTCGGAATTATGTTGCGTTACCTGAATAATGCACGACAACATGAAGTTAGGAGGTTTTCCCATAAGCATCTTTACATAAAAACATCTAATAGGATAATGTGTGAACCTCGTTCTTTTTAGTGATTGCTACTTGAGAAAATTGGATATTTCTTAGCATATGCTACATTGCATGAAAAAGTTTTGATGTGGTTCAATAATTAGGATACGTTTTGTTCAACAACAAACAAAACTTTACTCGTTTCAGACTGCTTTTAAGAATCCACAATAATTTACGTGATTCATCACAAACGACTATAGACGTAGAACCATTTTATTGCGATCCGCTTTCATTTTATATCTCGTTTGTTGACTGTAAGGACACCCATTATTTAGAAGTCCAATTACCGAAAAACGTACCATACCTCATTTATTATTCCATAATAAATTTATTTAGTTTGAATACTAGTATAGATTAAAAACAGTTTATCTCAGGGATTTTGTTTTTATATTTAATGTGGACATCGTTTTTAATTGGTTGGGAAGATTTTGAGCATGTATTATGATGTGGAAAATCAAATCTTCTTCAAGCGAAGTTTTAGCGACCCAATATTCATCTCCGTACGTTTTGTGTTCGTTATTTCCATGTGACATGAAAACTCGCACGGTATTCATTTGTCCTAGAATAGAGGATAACCTATGTCGCATCTAATGACGCTAAGCGTTTTTGGGTTATTTGCATAACTGAAACCATTGAACTATCACCTGTTACGATTTGAAATTACATTTCGAGGTTTTGAACCGGGTCGTCTAAAATTGATCGGAGAACATCTCAGATTGTGGTGTTCCTGATTTGGATAAACGTCTACCGGCTTTCGCGAATATCGATTTGTATGAATTGATAATCGATGTTTGGTCGGTCGAGTTGTCGGTTGAACTAGATTTGGGACATTTTCAAGTGTTTGTGTCGCTCCAGTCCCGACAAACATACGCGATGTAGCCAGTTTTGATCATCCAGTTTTTGTCGATCAATAGCGTACTATACAGACGGTGGTTTGTTAGGCGGGTTGTGAAGTTCATTTTATATCGTTTTTGGAATTTCTAGTCAAAGGCAATCGTGTTACGCTAAAACGTTTTATTGGATTATATTCTCCAAACATTTGAGAACAATTTAGGTCACGGATAAAAGTGTCTAAAATGTTTCTACGCTTGTGCGAATCGAAAAAGCCAAGTGTTACATATAAGAGGGTTAATAATGTGATGCACAGGTACAGATTAAACTACAAAACGCTGTGAATGTTTCACTTGTCTGTATACTCAGCGAAGTGAGAATACTGTTCTCTCGAATCTATTTACTTGTCTGTAGCTTATTCGAATTGATCATGGCTCAACATCGCAAGCATATTGCGCGGGATTTATGCTTCTCTTGTGAAACATTATCGTTCTCCGAGTGATTGTATTTAGTTAAACCGTGACACTGATATCGCACTGATGATTTTGCCCAACCTGGCTACGAATTGTCTGCAAAACAACAATTTCAGCTTGGAGAAGACACCAACTACAATTTTATATCTCATCTTACTCTTTGAGGGACGTTTAGAAGGAATTCATTTTGTAATGTGGTAGCCAGCAATTTTCTGTTTCGTTTACTTGAACCAGTTGTGAATAATTATTTTTTGTGCAAATGCTGTTCAGTATAAGTTTGTGATTTACTACTTAGTTTGTTTTATAACAAAATATTTGCATTTTCGCGGAATTCACCATTCTGTTTCGGTTGGCGGTTGGTTTTAAGAAAATCACGGCAACAAACCGAACGTCATGCGTTCAAATCTTACCATCGCCAACCATTCTGGCAGGGACCATACTGTTACCCATTCCTTTCGGCGATAGGTTTCTTCGTTAAAGGTGAATTACACGTTGTGACTGCAGTAGAATAACAATTGCTTTAGATTCTCTGGTACCAGGTATATGATGATTAATTCCTTGCTTTCGATATAACCACGTAAATATCCAATTGCCTTGCCGATGGAAACATTCATGGAGAGGGATGTGACATCTGGCGAAAACATGTGGCAATCGTCGGTGTTTAGTGTCACCCCAGGCGTTAACGAGACCGATTGTATCCTTGGAGGTATGATGAGTCAGTATACTTCTGTAATTGGTGTTTCGCTGACATGAGTAAGATGCACAAAATGAACTTTCGTGCCAATTTGTGTTCTCATTGTGTGATCTGTGAGACGGTTTTGACATCCTGTCATTACCACTTGAGTTCTCCAGCGAACAGAATTACGAACTGGTGAAAGTAAATACCTTGAACTATTTTTAGAATTGAGTGATCCAAGGGAAAAACACACCTTGTTAGGCAATGCATTTTGACCAATTTACATGCGCGTTATTCTCGTTTAGTCTAACTGGGATTACAATATACAAACTCACAGACATCGCCAAGAGAACAATTTTAAATCGGTGATGTATCAAGATCCCATAAACCGGGGACCAGGTCCTAAAATCACTCATACTGCGAGCACCAACAATTTTGAGAAATACCGAATGATCACTAGCCATTATGCGCTCCAATGCCTACTGAAATTAAGTAAGCAAAACTTGAAACCAAACAGGTACTATAATATGCGACGAACTATACCACAATTGTGAAGCAGTGAATAATGTAATCAACTCTATAAAGTCACCCGAAATCAGTTGACATTGAAACTGTCATATCAAATTTATGCCAGCGTTAAGGCATCTTGGTTAAATTAATGAACCGTTAAAACTGGATTACCCAAATGGGAACAGATTGAAGAACGCTGAAAATACTAGACCGATCGTACAAAATCACCGGTGCGGCGCCAACTTATTATGTCTGTTCTCTGTTTAAATCTCTTCATGATCTTTTCATCAAGGGATCTAATGTCACAAAACACGAAAATGAATGAATCTCATAAATGTTAAACTAACATTCATGAAATATTAATACTCCTTGTTATTTGAAAAACGAATCATTTGCTTGTATAAATCAAGTAAAGTTGGCGACGTCTTCAGAAATCTAGATGGGTTAGGTTTCAGCAATGTTGCCACGGTGCTGTGTAGAAAATGTACATCAAAGTGTGATGTAATAAAAAATAATAACATTTTTTAAATTTCATGTACAACTGCCAGTCAACCGACAGATAGATGGAAAAAGTGGCCAGTAGTAGTAGATTTGAACACATCACACGCGGCAATGAGCTGAAAAATATAACCACTTTACCGCTGCGCTCAAGTTGCATGCAATAGTGAGGCAGGCTAATTCATTAGATAGTACGGGGTTGATGAATCTATAACATGCACCAAAATGCCTGCAAACAGTAAAGTCAGTCAAAAATGTCCTGGGAATAACGCTGCCATGGGAAAGGCGTTTAATGGATCTGGAAATGAACATAAAGTCTTCCTCACTAAGACTGGGGGTAAATATCAGGGACCGGTACAGCCAATATGAAAGAATACAGTCTTTCACAAATTCGGGACTCACATTTAGCGGAGAGCCGCGTTTTGTAAGTCTAAGTGCTTGTAAACACAGTCTTGGGATATTGATGCAAACGTATTGGGGCTGTATGGAACATGAATAATTTGGTGACGAGGTGATTCAGACGCAACCATGAGAATGATAACAGCAATTTCTTAATGTACACAGGCTTGTGTCAGGGTGAAAACCACTGTCTACATATTTATCTGCATCAGACGGACCTTGAGATTGGAAAACTATGTCAAGACCAATTAGCAAATCATCGATGTATTTCAAACCAATAAATTTGAGGGTAATGAAATGTTTGTTTTTGTAGTAAGAAAAAGAAATTAAAGATCTGGAGCTAGAAAGGTTTTACCGAAACAAAAAATGAATTGCTCTCGTTGTAAGACGGGCACTTCGCACTTCGGATACTTGCGCGCCCTTCGTTTGGCTGCGCTACATTTTCTCCCTCTCGGAATTATTCTGTTTTCGCGAATACCACATAATGACCACTCGGAAGGTCTATTCACGGTCTCAGTTTCAAACATGATCATCTCAATATTGTGCCTTTCGTGTCATCATCGGCTCATTTTCGGATTCCCACTAAAATGAAGAAACGCAAACGCGGTGGCTGGCAAACAGCGCTTAGTCGGACACCACCATCGAAAATGACTGTCCCCTCATTGGTCAGCACGAACATCCGGTCGCTCTTCGCAAAGATGACGGATCTAACGTGCTCCATTGAGTCACGCATCCACCGTAACACGTGTGTTGTTTGTATCCAATAATCCTGGCTTGACCATAATGTCGAGGACTCATTTATTGGAATCAATGGTTTCAAATGCTTCCGTAAGGATAGGAAAAAGTGTAAGAAGAAAACAGTAGGTGGAGTGATCACGTACACCAAATCAATCTGGAGCGGCAAGTCTGAAATTCGTTTTTGATTATTCCGCCGATGGCATCGACTGCTTAACTGATCAATGCTTCCCTAGATTTTCGCGATACAGAAGTACAATCATTGCCAACTTATATATAGCCCCCTTTTGTACCCAGTCTCACATTTTATCTTTCTTTGATGCTTTTATTCCGTCTTTCGTTCCCTCATAGACGATAGTCTCTACATCATTGTTGGTGACTTCACTCATGTATCAACCTATCCCACAACCTCTTTTGGCTTGACTGATATTTGCTTGTACCCCACAAGAGGTGATTCATCTTTAGACAAGGTTACTACTAATCACTCAGAACATTACTCTCTAAGACTCACCGCACCTATTTCCACTAGTGATCATGCACTGATTCTCATTTGACCCACAGTCTACTCCCGTCCCATTCAAAATACACTTACAAGAACCATTCGTCTTCGTAATCTCTCCCCAAGAAACACCCTTCTTCTTAAGCGTTCTGTTGGTGTCGTTTCTTCTTGGTTTTCTTCTTATCCCTCTTTACGCAATGCAGTCGACTTATTCACTGAAACACTTAATCACACGTTTAACCCATGCTGCCCTTTTGAAACGCCATTGGTTTGTAACTGCAGATTAGCATCTCCACTGTTGGAATCATTCCGAAGACAAAAGAAACGATCGTACAAATCTAGAGACTCGTCGGCTGTCAAGCATAACACCGACTTGATCAAAGCTGAAATCAAACGCCTCTTTGCCTCGTACGCCTCCCAGCTTCTTCTATGTAACAACAGTAAGCGAATTTGAAAAGGTATCAAGTTGCTTTGTGGGNCATTTATCAACCAATCAAGGGATGGGATCATGCCATTTGTTCTGGACGATGCCATCCAAGTAGAGGCCATCTCAAAAGAAGAAACTCTGGAGCTCTTGCACACCGTGAAAACCACGTGCAGTGTTGGTCCTGATGGTCTTTCATCTTCCCTTCTAGGATATGGGGCCTATTCTCTCAGTGAAATATTCACATCATTTTTGAACAATTCCTTAAAAACCTGCTCTATACCAGACTGTTGGAAACCAGTAACGATTGTTTTCATTCCCAAATCCTCTACTTCAAACATTGCAACCAAACGCTTTCGTCCTATTGCTTTAACCTCTGTTGGTCTTAAGCTAGAAGATTGTGTTGTTCTTAAGCGCATTCAGTCCTCCATTGATGTCCCATATGATCCTCTTCAGTTTGCTTATAAACCAAATAGAGGCACGCT
>UZAN01039529.1:128055-153471 GCA_900618425.1 Echinostoma caproni
TAAACTGTATTAAATACCTGGGCGATTTTATTGATACTAATCTTCACTGGACCTCTCACATTCAACACATCGTCAGTAAGCTTCGACGACTTTCTTTTCATATCCGTAAACTTCGTCAGTTTCGTATTCCACAATCAATTATTTCCAACTTTGTGTATCAGTGTTTTCCCTGTTTTACTTTATTGTGCACCTGTTGTTTTTCCCAGCCTCCTTAAGAAAGATTTTAATTTGCTCCGACGTGGATTGACCATCATTAGCCGTGTCTCTTCAATCCCACTAAAGGAGTTGATAACTAACCTATGCGAACATCATTTGAATGCATGTGAACAGTTTGCGTATAAGATTCTCATCGACTCCACACATCTGCTACACGCTGACCAAACTTCTTGTTGTTCCCATCACTCAACTAGATCACAATATCGCTGCGTTCCCTCTGGAATAAACATTTATCGTAACTCCACAGTACCCTCATTAGCACGCATTATTGTTAACAAAGAACAGGTTTTCACGGAATTTGTTAACAGTTTTGGAACTTAAATCTCTTTTTTCATTGTTATTTTCATTTTCTCCCTTGCTCGAAACCGTATATTTTTAACTAAAATGTGGGCTTCATGCTTGCGGAAGTTATTACAATACAATACAATACAATACAATACAATACAAAACAATGCAATCAAGAATACCCCGAAACTATGATCAATCTAACCAACATCTTTAGACGTCGCTGGAGAAATACGAGGAATGGTGCCAGACCCTTGAAGTAATGAGCCAATCATGAAATGAACAACACGGGCATCACAGTTGGAATGAACAGGGGCAATTTGTAAACAAATTACAAAGTACCACGAGTAGCGGACAACGAAGTCATTCGGTTTAACAGCATTTATTTGAAAACGCTCAAGTGTATGAAGTTGCAAACAATACACCTCCACTTTGAAGTGCCCTCCTTCGAGATGACTGTTAGTTGGGGAAATTTCCGGCAACCGAGGATTTATAAAAATGAAAAGAAGAAATGAACAACCAAGCAACTGGTTAGGCAAACCAATCGGGGGACACACTTCCGATAAGACGGGGGAAAATAAATCTGTGCTATACGCTTTGTTGAACTAAAGTAGCAATACAACTTGTGGAACTCAACCAGATAGACATTTCGATTCTCTTCCGTTTGTCTAAAGGTTGGTGGTACGGGAACAGTGACTAAATGACTTTATGGCATCCTAAAACGAACTCTTGTGAGCGACAGAGATTTGCTGGCATTTAAGGTTCCCTTGACTGGTTTCAAATTTTCAGGCATGTTCACCATGGCTGAGATAGATATTTACTTTGCAGTATTGCACCTTGTAGTCATAAGCTAACAAAGCTGGGGAAAGCATATATATACATGTTTTATACAATTTTAACTGAACAGCAAAAATCGAAACAATTATGGAAGAAACCACGATTACAAGTTATTAGGATGACAAATTCCCCTTATGGTTCTGATGGAAAAGGATAACAGTTGGTGTTGGTTGTTGTGTTTACCAAACCCTTTTTCAGTAGACTTCGAGAAAACGCTTTCCGGGATGGGCGAAGAAATAACCTGAACCGTTGGTTTTGGTGGAAAATTTTCAAGAACCATCACACTCCATGCCAAAAAGAAAAATATGCCGAAATACGTTAACCCGTTGTAAATACAGCAGAAAGGGATATGTTGGATTATTTTACGTTACAAAAATATGTACAATGGTTTGCACTCAAAAGTAACAGGTAAACCTGGAGTTACGTAGATTGTTTCGGAATTTTATTAGAGAAAATGAATTCAGAATTTTGTAAATTTTGAAATTCATAATTGTTCAATGAAGAATTCCCAATTTCATTATGCTTGTAAAGATAACGATGAAAATCCGACTATCTGGTTGAAAACGTACGGTGCGAATAATGATTGTAGAATGAAAGTTCAACAGACCAGTTTCCAGTGTTATTGATGATTAACTTTTTATATCATCATATCTTCTGGTTGGCCCCTCAACTCTACGATGCCTATTCGTCACCTCTTATTTATTTAAAACGCAATCCACGCAATCATCTCCCCGCCTCGTCAGGCGGTTTTGCCGGCAGACAAACAGACAAGACAAATGGTAAATGGGTTTACCGGGTAGATGAATAAAACGAAGAAATACGATCATAATACATTCTGTTTCTAACGAAATCGAAACTTCTCTGAAACAGAATAATAGTACCCTCGGTGCTCCGCTCAGTAGATGATAACATAGTGTGATTTCGGTAATAGGCTTCAAAACACAGGTCATTCCTCCTTCAAAAGTACTTTAATTTGGTATGTTACACATCAGATAATTGGTCAGTACCATGAGAGTTTATTTAAAACAGCTATATACCTAGCAATGATCAGGAGAGTGATAAATTTTAACTGTGAGACTATATTCTCCTCGGAAAGCATATAATTCATCGCTGTTTCATCACATTCGACGGTTTGGACGTTATCGGGAGTTAGTTGATGCTGATTGCTATTGATAGATCGACAACTCTGTGGCTGTTTTGCCCAATCTGACCCGAAACACACCGTTTCGGACAGCCTAGTCAGCCAAGTGAATCCGTCTTTGGAGAGCAGGTGGTCAAATGTGGTGTGACCAGACTCTTGTTCGTGGTCGACTGAAACAGTTGTAGGAAAATTCCAGACAGACAAAGACTGTTCCAACAGGTCCATAGGGTAAGTGCCTTCAGAATAGTATTCAACTAATAATTTGTTATTGAAAATACCGTAACAGACCAATGAAAAAGATTGTTGATCGATTTGTTAGGGAGGTGTTTGAAGTTTGTTGACTGTTAGAATGCATATTGTGCGATGAATTGTTCGGTAGGTGCACGAAAATAAGCCAATAATTTGAATCAGTGGTTATGGAATAACGTAAGATAATAAATAAATGGGAAATAGGAAAGCGTCTAAAACAGCGTTGACGGACTGTGCTGTGATGACTACAGTACGATTACTAGGAAGCGAGGAAATTAGATGTTTGAAGGTTGGTTTGCTAATGTGATTGGTAACATTGTCAAGAGCAAGGCTAGTTTAAAAGCTTCTCCTGATGTATGCTTCACTCAAGGGAGAGACTATACATTGACAGGTTTGCATAGCAACACGGAAATCCCCAGCACAAGAAGTGTGGGATAGATCTAGCGTCTGTGAGCAATATCTCACTGTATGTNTTCACTGAGATAACATTCATCAATAGATGAACACTTTCATATCATCAACTTTTCAGCCAGTGAAGTTATAACTTTCTGCGTATAGATTTGCTACGATCAGTTTCATTAGAAAAATTATTACTAATCTGAAATCCCTACCCAGTTAAGTACAACGTTATGAATACCATTCCCTGTCTGGGGATCCAGAACATCTTCGTTCGTGGCAGTCATTTAACTCTGTGAGGTTTATTCATATGCGTGATTTGCTAAAATCTGTAAAAAGATAGTTAGGGAACTGATAGTTTAGAAATATGGTGATACAGATATTCACCTGGGCGATCGCTGTCTGTCCCGGTTTGGAAACAGACACAGTCCTGAACCACAATGGATTTCTGGTTCTGATTGTTCCAGGTCAGGAAATTGTTTGGTCGGTCTATATTCATGCTCGGGCAGCCGCTGATATAAATCCGGAACTTCGTATGTAGAGATACACCGGGCAATCGCATACACAGCAACCGATTCTAGGCATTCTCATGAACATTGATTGACTTCTAATATCAAATATGGAATGAGCGAACGCGTGAGTGAAACCACGGCATTCTCATTCAATGTCTTTCGGACTGTGGCTTGAATGTACTAATTAATTACTTCACTCATCGGACGCAATACACTTTTTGTAACGGATAATCTTCCTCCCTACTAGAATTTAACTCTGACGTTTTTCAGGGTGTAATTTTGTCTCCATTTCTTTTTCAGTGCATATTAAGGACCTTCCCATCCCTCCCAAATTTATCGCCTGCAGGTGTGCTGATGACGTGGTGGTCGGCTGTCCCTCAACTGTTCCCGATTGTTTCTCTCACCTTCAAGTTTGTCTCAATAACATTTTTAGTTGGTCGACTCCCCGATCTTTAGTGCAAAATGTAGAAAATGTGTGGATGTTTCTTTTAGCCGTAAAACAGGCATACCTTATTAAACCCTTTTGAATAATCAGCCTGAACTTTCTGTTAATGGTAATACCATCCCCAAAGCTAATTCTGTGAAATATCTTGGAGTTACTTTGTCACTTAATCTTTCTTAGTCCAAACATGTTGAAAACATTTATATTCGGGTTCGCAAGCTATCGTTCTACGCCTTTAGGCTTAAAACGATCGGCTTTCCCTGAAATGTAGTTCTTAAATTCGTGACTGCTTACATTCTTCCACATTGGTTGTACTGTTCCGCCGTATATTTTCCTGGTGTGTAGGAGAAAGACTTTATTCCCTTTTCCAGATCTCTTAAACTTCTCGTTGCATTGGCATTTCAAAGACCGTTTTGGTTGGCTTTATTGTGAGCAAGCATTTTGACTCTTGCGATCGATTTATCAGCCATATCTTGTCCGACGAAGAACACTACCTGCACTCTCATCTCAATAATTCGGTCTCTCATTCGAGTACCCGTTCCCAATTTCGGATTCTTTATGCACGCACCACCACACAAAAGCAGCATGATCCCTTATTTTTCTCGCATCTTGATCAACGGAGCAAATATTATTGCTGGCGTGAACAATCATCTCTCATTAAGATTTTACCTAAATCCGTCAGTTTGTCATTTGGTAAATGTATATTTCTTCTTTTTCCATTACTTAACGTTTTCCCTACTGTAACATGTCGAAAATGCTAAAAAATCATTCTATCGGGTGTATAAAGCTATACTTTACTTTACTTGACTTGGCAAAAAGCGGACCGTAGTCTGGTCAGGTTGGTAAGTGCGTAAGTATTCAACCGACTAAGATTACACACGTATTTGTCTAATCGATTGTGATTTGGTTGAGGATACCTGATTTGTCTCTATCAGGGCAACGTAATGTGATACAAATTTGTGATGCCTTTTACAAACCGCTCGTCAACAGCTCACTTTGGAGCTTATGGCTTTGTGGAATATAATTATGCGTTCAAAATCGCAATGCATTAACTGGCTTCCAATTATGGAGATCACGTAAATCGTGCCGTGTCAGCTGCAGAGAATCTTAACAAACACCATGAATATGGGGCAAGTTGAGCACGAACTTTTTCGCTTCGTTTGCAACTACAGTCTCAAGGAAAATTGCTGCATATATGAATGCTTTTGAAGAAAGCTATCGGGTGAGATCAATGGAAATAAGTGACACTTTATTCCAGAAGACCTCAATAAAAATAGATAAGCTGACGTTAAATTTACTAATAATAGCAGATCCGGATAAACCAACTGGATACCCTTTTCCGTTTCATCGTGTAGCACCTATAGGCGTCGTTTGCTAGTTTTTCAAACTAATCGAGACAACTTCTGTCCCAGAAAAGGTAGCCAGGAAGTAATGTTTCATTTTCTCTACATCAGTCATGCTCAGCTGACTTGTGAAATTGTTGCTATCGTCGGGTATTCAAGACTTTGATGAAGATAACATGCACCAATTTACTCTGAAGTCTGCGTTCTCCACACTTGATGTCGTTGCCTATCTTATTCACTCAATAACTGCAATTCCAAACAGGAAGTGTAAACGAGTCATATTGCTGTTCCCATACTTTCAAATGACACTTAACACTGTTGATCAATCAATTTTGCTCGAGCCGATTACCGAAAATGATGTAAATCCGAGCGTATAAACATTGAAACACGACTAATTCATAAGTTATATATACTTGACATACTTAAACTACAAGCAATGTTGCATTTTCCCGGTTGCTTTAGGTGTTCTTGAAGATACGAATTTTTCTATTTTGTTTGTTTTCACTATATATTCAGCAAATTACCATGCTTTTCTCAATTAATTGGCTATGAATGCGCTGACAAAGGATCGGAAGCACTCATCTCTGAATAGGCGTTAGCAATTCGAAGTAAGTCAAATGATGGTAAGAACTGGTCCTTGTCACGTTTTTCATTGCACTGAATACCTCACAATTTCAGGATGTTGGGTTTCTTCTGTTGGCCGATCAGACGTGTAGAGCGCTCACATAAAGGTTATTCTTCTTTTGACTGACCATGAACTCGTGCCAACATAAAATTGGGAAGAAATCTTGGTAACACGGTATCAAACTATTCTCGTGGTTCGTGCACGTTCAAAAGGCATTCTGTGTACTGAAAAAGCTGTCATATTTCTCACTGCCATCAATAATAATTTTTTTTCCTAAAAATACTACTAAGTTTGTAAATAGCTGCGTAATTCCATTCTAGTTGTATGCAATTCTCCCTGATCTGTTGAAAAAACGTTATCACTAACACGATCCCTGAAACACCTCTCCAAAAGCCGTGGCATCTCTGGAGACACATGCCAAGATACACACAAACACCTACATGCGTGCGCAAATTTCAATGCAAAAAATACACTCAAATACTCATTGCCAAACGAACGTTCGAAAGCTGTATCTACATGATTCACACGCTCAAATTTCAAACTGTTAGGTACTCGTATTTCACATGATAGTTCTGTTTTATCACACCTGGTGCATCTGCTTGTTGATGCGGAGAAGGCTTCCACAGAATTCCGCAATTACTTTCTTCATTAACAATTCTGATGTCCAATAATTTTAATTTCATGTGTGTGATTTTGTTAATCAACAAATCTGGTGAAAGAATCTGAAAATTCGTGCATAAAGCTACTAGTGATCTGGTTGAAAACGTTTGGTTATCTGTTTACGCAATATATTTCTTCGATTTACTTTGTAGTGAAAGAAATGCATGCACAATAACATGAGACAGTGGTTAACATTTTTCAAGCAAATTCCTCTTCGTTAATAGCTGTGCAACAGGAATGGGAGCCCAAAGTGAGCTCTTGTGTATAAAAGGTTATCGTCTGTTATATCCAAGCGCCTGCAAGCTTATCGTTGCTTATGTGTGACCTTGATAACACTTCAGTGGGAATATTTGCAGAGAAATCTTAGAACCTCTATGAAGCACGAACACAATGCATTACAATAACGCATTCCAAATTATTTACACACCAACCTCAAGTTATGGTAAAGAACTTTAAACTAACATTACAAATGTTGTGACACGATTGATAGGTATCCAATAGCTAACGAATGGATGAATAGGTCTTTTTAAAGTTTCTGCACCAATGGGTAACTTAAGCTTTTCCCCGTTTTCTCGCACTGAGAATATCTAGTACCAATTCAGATGGTGTCTGAGACAATTTAATTTTTCATGAATGCTTAACAAGGAGGTACATCTTTCGGACGATGGAACAACGAATTATTATCCAGCTAAGGCAGTAACTGTTTAAATGCACCATCAAAATACATCTTGTATGTGCGGAACAATCAACAGACTCTCATGTCCAGTTGTAGTATGGAACATATAGTACATGCAATGATAGTATATGTATATAGGTATATATGTATATATTCAATTGAATTTTTTCACTGCAGTTATCACAACCAGAACGAACTCAACATAACCATGCATTTTTGAAATGAAAGGTTTGACTTCGCACATTGTAAACGGAATTTAGCGCTGATAATCTGCGGTCATTTTTAGCCCGTGAAAATTCTGTAAATGAAAAGTGAAATGCATGACGCTTCAAAGCATTTACGAGATGCTATTATTCGGAACAAGTATCGGCCTGATGCGGAAGCGTCACAAGCAGTATTGAGGAAGATTCTGATTTAGTGAATTCAATTCACGTCAAGTACGTAATGCTTTTTATTTGATCATTGAATGGAAAATAAATGCAATTTTATTTAACCTTGTAAGCGATCAATCGAGATGAATATAGAAAGAATCTTATATCCTGGAGTATAACTAGTCAGGGTGCAGCTGAAAACCGTGGATCGTCTTTCCAGTATAAACTCACAGTTTGTTCAGATGAGGAGACCGTAGATTTATGATATATGACGTAGCCAGTGTACAATGTTTCGAATGTATGACGGATTATTCATGTGAAAAATACAGTAATAAAGAAAGATATGCAAAGGGTACAAATTTTCGGATAGTATTGTTCTACACGGCTGATCAAATGATGAACCAGCAATATTTACTATCAATGCGTAAGAATTGCACTTTAAGGAACGTTTGTCTAAGACAAAATCCGTGGAGGACCATCTGTAGGAATTAGCTTTAAGTTGGTATTAATTTACCTTATGGACCCATCAATAACCGTCCCTTGCAGACTTAGGGGTGAGCTTGAATACTCTATCAATAAAGGACGGGTGCAGCCTCCCGCGTTGCGGGTTCCGAGATGTAACGGGCTGATTAGAAGTCGTGGCAACGACCAAACGCTAGGTATTGCCAACACGGGTCAATATGTTACCGACTATCGAGACAGTGTCACCCAATATAGCGGTTACCGTGGTCTACACGTGAACCGGTAACGCCTTAACCCAAAGCTCCGAAGGATGTCCTAATGGAAATTGGGTAGAGGGGGGGGGGTCATGCGAGGAAGCTAATTTCACAGATGTACTGTCTGTGTTTAGCGTCTCCCACCGGGTGACGTGCAAAGAAGCTTCCGCAGCCCTTCCTCCTTTGATGGGAGGGATATGTCGATAACGACCGATTTGAGCCAATCAAAAAAGATTGTTGCGGAGGATTCAAAACAAATGCCGGAAGCAAGGTAACTGGTCATCATTGAAATACGTCGACTGCAGTCAGTCGTGACGAACTAATAAACAGCCCCGTAACTAGAAAACAACTAATTAACACAGGTTAAACATCAGAAGAGTTCTGGTAGTGACATGTATACTGAAGTGCCGTGGCACGGAGAATTTACCGGCATGCGTTACTGATAATTTGCGCTAAGCAAAAAGACAACAAAGGGGCATGGAGTGAAGTAACGTTCAAGTGAATCGAAAGCAAACGTGTAAGTCCATGTATAGAAGGATTTTTGGCAACCGCGTAAAACGAATGTAACAATGCGTTGCTACTGAGATTAACAAGTGAGCACTAAGATTGTAGAGGAAAGGTGATCCGCGGCAAATAATTGATTTTTTCCAGGCTTCGTTTTACAATCAATCACACAACAACCTCGCAATCAAATAAAATCAAATCTAATTTACTCAATTGAAAACGGTTCTTGGTCAGGAAGTGTAGTTATCATATATACATGTGCATCTGAAATTCTCGTAAGCTACATAATTCAATTTTCAATCAGTATACGAAGAATTCTTAGTTTCACCATTGCAAACACAAGTAGTAGTTGGAAATCACAGATCAACAGGGTAAATTTCTGTACAGCTTCAACCAAACTTTGATGCACAAGCGTACCCGCAGACAGTCTGTGTCCAATCTGCTCTTTTGTGTGCGTCTATGCGTTGAATAAAACGCAGAGGAAATTCAGACATTCTGGGGATACATTAGTTGGCATGTTAAAACTTTCAATCAATACTGTGCCAGAGCTTGGTTCCAGATTCGCAGAAACGATCTATTATTTCAAATACAGGTTGCATGCGGTAGTGAAGCTGAAAATTCGACTCGTGCCGTTTTAGATGGCTGTTTGGTATACGAGATCTTCCGATACACATGAGTTCCTGTACAACAAAATTTCATCATATGGTTTGTATACATAATTGCATTTAAAAGTGTTATCCACTGATTTGGATTCTATTTCTTTGTATCCTATCGCATCGTGAAATATTCTCTATTTACACACAATCCTGCACTTGCATACTATCTGAATGCGTAATATTCAGCTAGTTACCGAAGTATCAAATAAAAGAAGTGAAAAAATGAAGTTTACTTTTGATATTTCTATAAGATTGCGGTGTGTAAAGAGCGGCCGAAAAACGTGAAAGTTATACTCACGAGAAACTACTTTTCACTCATGATACATCTTGAATCCTGGAATGGTTATGCCCATATCAAAATGGCAGACATTGGATTTCGAAATTTTCAAAATCTGAATGGCTGGGGCAGTCACATTTTATACTATTCACCAAAACATTTACACCGTAGTATCACGAAACGTTACCCAATTAAAATTGAGTAAAAGTCCCGTAATCGAAAGGTTCAACCACTTACGTTGATGAAATCATGGTGACCAGCAGTTCTGCTGAATAACTTCGCATGCAAATAGTTGAGGGACAATACAGCGAAAAATGAATTATTAATAAAACTTACATACCGAATGAAGAAGTTTAATGATTATAAAAAAGAATGAATAGGGGGAGCAATTTGTGCCATCTATTTGGAATAATGTCTGCGAGGACGAGCAACCTAGAAGATACCGTTTTTCACTAAAAGCATTAGTTTATTTGTATACTGCGGTTGCAATGTATTTTATGGATTCATACTTGTGAAAACGGAATAACCCAATCTTAGTATTTTGAATTAAATTTCTGGTCATGTATTCAATTTCGGACACAGGAAAAATAGACAACCAAGCAACCTGCTGATTGGTGTTTCAGGTGTTTCAGCCTGCCATGATTGCTGTAAATAGTAAAGTTTACTTTGGCTTTTCTCTTTCTGAATGACGTAAACGGTAGCAGTTACACATCCACCTATATATTTGACCACTGCCAGGTTACTGTCTTTGGATTCCGGCCTCACTTATCGATAAGCAATCGATATTCTTCTTTCTCCTCGCATTCATTTGCATTCAGAATGAAAGTTGTAAACAAAAGATTGTCTCACCTCTATCGCTCAGTCCCAAGGGTCATTATGAATCATATCACTCTGGTTGCTCTCGTTATTTGTATTTCAGCACTAAATCAATATTCCAGCTGTCTGGTTTACCAACGGAAGACTGAAATAAAGCAAGTTAGTCCACCTTATGCAAAAGTACCAATGTAAACGTGTTATTCTATACGTCGGAACTGAGGTTATTTGATTTGGCATCCAAAATTACACTTTAAACAATGTTAGATTACATATTAAATATGCTTGTAGCCAATGGTCTGGTGCGGTTGTTATTTGGGGTTTTTGAGTGCTTGAAGTGTAGAAGAATATGTTCACTGATCGCGCTATCCGAAGACCACGAACAACTGGTAATGCATTATGAAACTAATTGAAAACTAAGATTTTCAGTTTGCAGCAGCTGAGATCTACCGACGTCAAAAATGAGAGAGAGAGTTTCACCGGTGGAAGACAAGTCTCATATTCGATGGAGTACGAAAAAGTCGTTCGGGTTCAGCTTCCAATAAAGTTGAAAGTTTTTACAGTAAAAGCGTTACGCGGTACGTAGGACTACCAGTTGATTCTGAAATTCCTGTAACAACGATTGTGAGAATAGTTGCACCAATACCGTTGCCCGCATGAATATGTTGCATCTTCAGCAATTTTAAAAGAATTAGATTGGTTTCAAGTGCGCTATAATTTCGTTGCGATTCGTAGATACGGTCTTGTTTCAATTTTAAACGAGTTCACAAATAGTGTACAATATGCATTATTGTCTTAGTGCGTGTGCCTAATATCTTGTGGGGTTGAGTTATTTCTGTTATCAAATAAAGTTTGTATATAGTCGCGGCAAGCATACAAAACTAATACTCACTGAAGATGCGCTCATGCACGTAAACCAACCGTCCAGCACTCCTGATATATATATCCTTTCTTCATTGCACATTGAATCCACAGTTACCCAACACTCTTTCCAGTGTATTTCCTGAAACAAGAAAAGCATACTTTTATTTTCAAGATCTCGAGGTAATAAGCGACGTAACAGCGGACATTTAAATGCCCTCAATGTAGCTTTTCTCATGTGGCGTGAAAACCGACTACTATCAAGAATGATGACGATGTGTACGTAATTATTTATAACACTTACTTTTTCCACATTTAAACCATCTTTGATTTTTAAATACTTTCTACATCTAACTCAAGAATCTTCTGGCCTGTTAAATACCAATGGTCTAAACAGTAACTGCCTACTCTTCATTCACAACGGAAACGACGCACCTCGCTTCCCACGTATGACTGAAGATTTATTGACACGAATATTCGTGGGTCATGAATTCTAAAGAATGTAAAACCAGTGTCGTTTACAAAAGTACGATTTTGTGGTAGTACCACGTTGAATTATGAAGGCAGTGAGTACAGTTCTGGGCGTTTATTGTATTCTGGTGGAATGTGTTTCTGGTATTCTCTGCGCCAGCAAAGCCACGTCTCCAGAACTGTAGATGAAACTTGAAGTCATCCTTATCTCACTGTGGTTCATCCAGCGCAGAATTATTTCCCATGAGTTTTAGAAGCGCCCTAATACGTGGGTCATTGTACACCGCTCAATATAGGGTTAATGATGTTTAGGTGTTTTTCGCTAATATAATTCGATGTAGTTCAAAATGAATCTTCCGTAAATGAGGCAATTGCTTCATCCAAGCGACAGAAATTTTGCGAAACACGGCTCCATATTTGAAGGGAACCGCTCTAGAAATAAGAGATCACAGCCATTAGCCAGATAAACTGGAAGAATATTGATGCACTATCGACGCTAAAGCAACTACTTCAATCGTCGAGGTTTTTTGAACCGGCTCAGAGAGGCATGGTTATTCGCATGATAAATCTTGAAAATGTATTTTCATCGTGCTTTGGGAAAAACGAACTTTTTATTCCATCAATAAACATTGCGTTGGAGCATTAGTCCCTAAACTCGATCGAGTGCATCTTCACTTCCTACAAGACGAAAATTGAGTCGAGTTTAAAACTAAGGTTTGATGGTCAGCTTCCTCCATTTTTCAGTAACGCACGATGTAATTCAACACATTGACCATAAAATTGTAGTTTGAAAAGGGAAAAAGATCAGTGTTTTGAATTTAATGCTATGGTATATTTTGCAAAGCCCAAGGTTGCCGGTCACTTCATGGAAAAGTGTCAGACGGGTGCGTTGTATGAGATCGATATGTATGTTCTGTTTTGGTATTGATTTATCCAAGTGATCACCCAAACAGCTCGAAAACATAGTACAGCTATCACGTTTTCCGTAATCACATGCTTATTCCATTGTATTTTTTAAATTACACATAATTTGGACTGCTTTGTTCAAAAAGTAAATAAAACTTGATATCATGCCATTTATTAACAAAGTAGAGTTTGATATTTTCAAATCACAATCAGTTTTAGGGGAATAATAAATGCAGTAACATTATAATTCTTAACCTACAAATGTTTGTAGCACTAATATGTCCAATGTTCTTTTTTGATTGGATAAACAACTCAAAAACACTATGCATTCGTAATATCTTTACGAATAGATATCTCTGAATATAAAATTCCTCAAAAATTGATTGTTTGAATGAGATGCTTTTATTGTGCTGAAATTATATAGCCATGGTTTTGCTTTACCGACGGTTTTCAACTGAATGATGTCCCAATTATTTTGATACGGAGAACAAACAAATGCTTGTTACGTTATTGCTAACAAAATGTAATACTAGTTATATGATAGAAGATTAACTTCTAGTTTGTATGACGCTATTTGGTTTGACCAGAATCTGCGGCCTTATTTCATTATTTATTCAGCTAGTTATTGCATTTGATACGGGCTGCCTATTGTTGTGTTTTATTACGCAAAGGTCAATATAGAACTTTTTAATCACCTTTGCATTTTTTTCATGACCGTATTTAATAAATACTAACTCTATCAATTGAGCTAATTATCGAATACTTAAATTAAATATTTCCTTGGTTTTATAACAGACAAAATGGGACACAATGACAGATCCTTGATTGACACCACGCATGCACAATGGTTTCACGTTCAATTGTAATCGGATCAACTTCTGTGTAAAATCTCAAAACTCGGTGTGTGTTTGTGTGCTCGCGCTGCTTAGGCAGCAATAGCATTAATACGGCTCAGGTATCCGCAATTACGGATACCCAAATACGTAAGCTCTTTCCTAGGGAACTCTTACTTTGTCTCTGAATTTTCACTTTTGTGATTCAAAGAAATTAAAAAGGAACATCGATTTCCAAAAGAAATAGGACAGACGTGGTAATTATGACGGACTGTTTGACACCTATTCCAGTTTTTTAAAATACCTTATTTTCAGACAAGAAAATACGGATGATACATATTGATCAGTATAATTTGGTGTTAGTTCTGGATGTAAAAAAGCCCAATAGAAGAAGTAATTACTATCTTAGTCGAATAATTATTGTGTCTATTTATTGTTCGAATGCATTTAATGAATATATGTTCAATAATACTATGTAAGGCAATCACTATAAAACAGTATTATGCATTTATAAATTGATTAGAGTAACGGTTCGAACAAACTCGCAAGTAAATTTGTCTCAGAGAAAATCAAAGAATATCCCAATAAACAAGAGAGTTACCAGGATACTCGTGAACCGTTTAGTAATAGTCCAAATAAATAAATCATTTTTGGTACAGTACAAACCGAATAGATCCGTCTGACATTCGTGTGGCACCTTGGAACCCAATTATCTTGTCATCTGCTGCCTCAAACTGCCAGTCGCACACCTCAAGGGATAATTGTTCAGTGATCTGCATCTAGAGTTATGAACTGTCTTGTTGGTACTGCTACTATGCGAATTGGGGCCTGGTAAGAGTAGTGCATGCAAGAGAGGTTGAGGTTATTTAGCTAGGATCTCATGAGTGCCTCCCATGTAAGCACACGCACTCACCGTATAAAAATTATACACTTGCTTTCGGTCAAACGATTCATGATTTCATGAAATCTTTAGATTCTGGACAAAACAGAATTTAATCACTGTTCAGCTTTAAAGCAGTCATGAGAGAAACATAATAGGCTATCGTACGTGATAGTGGTTGATCAGCAAGGCGTCTTAGTCTATTAGTCGATTTCAACCGAATATTGAAATGCGTGAGATATCAGCTTTGAGAATCAAGTTGAATTTTTCCATAATATATCACCAAATATTATTGAATACACAATAAGCTGATGAACCATCCCATCGCCCCTTAGTCCGAATGAAGGTAGCCATATTATCAAGGAAATCAGAACGTAAATTCATTCAATTATTTTTGAAGGTTTAAACTATAGGGTTGGGGGTTTGATTTCTGTCTCCTAATGTGCCAATTATTCAATAACAGTGACTGAAAAGTGCAGTCGGGAGTTTATGTCTTTATCCTGACCATATTACTAGAGAATCCCAGTTACCTTTTTATAGTAACGTAGTCAGACTCGGGTGACACACATACATAGGAAATATTTATTTATCCAGAAAGCTTCACATCTTGCCGCATTGTCACTTTTAGTTAGGATGAGTTTTCATAACTTTGTTCTGTCTTTACCTCCTTCCTACTATTGCGCAGGAAGTTGTCAGGAAAACATTGGCGATCAATCAAACATTTAGATGCGATATCCACATAACGAGAATTTAACCAACGGTACTGCAATGGTGATAGATTGTTGATGCAAATGACTGGCCAGCAGTTAGATATTCATTACCATTTCAGCAAATGCATAAAGCTTCACCTTTGACCCTTCAATCAAGAAACCAGAATAGAAAAGGATATGTGAACTAGAAGTGTGTCAATATACAGCTTAGGTGTTTTAGGATTATTCAGCTTGAAGTATATCATTTGAAAACGAAGGTCAAAATGTATTCCAGTAAGCAAGTTTATACTTCATCCAACCCATCCTCCTTGTCATGCTAGTGTTAATTTTCCTATAGATGAATTCCAGTCAAGTCCAATTTGCTTCCAAGCCAGAGTATGACACTATCACTTCAGCAATCGTGATGGGGGTAGAAGTCGCGGGTTCAAATCCATCCGAGGACTGAACGGTAGAAAGTAGATATTGACAACAAATATGTCGCAATAAAACTTAAACAGGTGTTGTCATCATTTTATTGTTCAGAAAACATTCAATTATACTATGAAATTCAAACTTAGGGGTAAAGTAAAACTAGTGAGGTTGAATTGTTCACAGACGATCATGTAAATTATTTTGGGCTTATTTTTTCTATCATAAGATATCATATCAGTCAAGCACACAATCCTCATTAATAAACCAAGTTTATTTGAACAAAGAAATTCAATGCATTCTGTAATAGACGAGCGTATATTCGGTATAATAAGGATTTCATTCACTGACTGTGTTAATTCCTATTTTAGAATGATGCGGTAACTTTCCAAGGTGGCTCTTAAAGTGTCATCTTTTTTTCTTTCTTTGAAAAATTACAAACTTAAAAAAATTGCTTTCGAAAGTCCATTTTGACATTGATGGACAGTGAAAACTCTGGTTGCAGTTAGCTAGGGTTGGAACTTCTGTCAGTAAAATCCAAAAAGACATAAAAACCGAAAAAGCTTTACGGTGAAACCGATTTTACGATTCTTGTGTGGCAGTGTCAAGGTTTGAACGACCAGAGCTAACCACGGGGTCATGGTTAGCTTGCATATTAGGAGTACGTTTATGGGAAAGGCTCGTTTACTCTCACACTTTTTATGCGAATCCATGGGGACCGATGCCATACGTACGTTCGGCACGAAATCTCCATTGAGACATTTTCAATGTATATTTTGCACTATCATTTGCACCCCTACGCCGTAGCACGGCACTTATTTCCGGACAGGGAGAACAATATTGGCTGCAATGCGAGGTTCATGTGATAGAGTTATCCATACCAGTTACCTCCTAGCAGTAGGTGACTGGTTAACAACAAAACAACTCCGTATATGATGTTCATCTCCGGAGGTTGTCACTGCGTGTTATCGTTTAAATTTTCGGATAATATTGAGGTGTCTGATTGTAATAAGAGGCAGAAAGTTGCTGCTTAAATTGGCTTTATTTTAAGACCACACAGCATCACAACCGGTTGACACATCTTGAGTACTGTTATAAAATGCTTAGATCAGCTAGGATAAACGTGGCAATCAGCACGCAAATGCAGGAAGCATGAGCGCATATTCTTCAAGTAGTCACAGGAATATGACGTGGAATGTCGCAGAATGTTGCACAGTGTTCCATCACTCCACCGGATCAATATTTGATATAATATATATAAAAAACTTCTATTTATTCCAATCCCAGTGGGTATTCATGAGTCTGAACACTTGGAAATCCTTTGCACAAGCCAATATCCTATTGTTTTGATGCACTGTACACTGATTATTTGATTCGGGTGTTTTATCTTCAACTACCAGATATGAAACTGGTTCCTGGCCTTGGAAGAAGCTTTTCTTTTGTTATTCACGAACGATAGGTGTATGCCTGCTATACGTTCAAGGTGAAACTTGTTGGCACCGACACGGCATAATGTCCAAGTGCATGCAAGAACAGCGAATTTTCAACTATAACTAAATTTTTCACCGGTATAATGATCAATAGGCCCATTGAAACCCTACAAATCTCGCAGTAACCCCAATGAATCGTTTATTTTCCTAGGTGATCTTTATTTTACAGACCTATCAATCGCAGCCAAAGAACAAAATACACCATATTCAAGGTCCAATACCAAAGTACCTTGCGGAGTAATAGCTATGGGAACTCAAAGATAGGTTCCGTATTTTATTCTCAATTCTAAAAAAACACATTTGAGTGAAGCAAAAGTCAGTGAGATCAAACATCAATGGGACGGGTCAATGGGAGTTGTGCTATGTACTTGACCGTTCACAAATGGGCGCAGTGCTTGGCTGAGATAATCTAAACTAAATATTTTACATCATTTTCATGTATAAAGTCAATAATACCTGGAGATAGCTGTCCTGATGTTCGACCTACGGGAGTCCCCATACAAGTGACTTTGGATTGGTAGGCAATAATGGGCAAAGTCAATAAAGACAGCTTATCTCTCTTAAGGCATCGAATGAGTAGTAACCTGAGGAACGGTATCTTATCTTGTTTGCACTAACGGTGGTTTTCAATACATGGATGACTTTGTTCTGTCAGCTGCAGCGACTGCTTTAATAGAGCTTTGTCCACCGGTGAGCCTGTTCCCAACGTCACCAAACATCTGATGTCATGAAAAAGATGTGCTGCTTTATGTCGGACAATGCTATTATCTTGACGTTTCTGAGCACATAGTGTACAATGGCTCACTCATCTGGGGTTTTGCGTGATGTTCCTCTCAGTTATTGCTCATTAGTAGAGACTGGATAGTTGATCGATAAGTATTTAGTCTTCGCAACTATTTATCTATGGTTTCACCACACCTCCGGGGAGCAATCAGGCTTTTGATGTTAGCAAACACAGAAACAATGAACTCTCGCCTCGTAAAGTCTGAGTGGTGTGTAAAATGTGAGCTAATTCAAACAATTCAAGGAAGAAAGTTATTTTGGTTACTTACTCCGATGCCCATCTTACCAATACGAAAGTGAGTCTGTACATATTAGGACTCCCATGACTCATCCCACTTTCGGTTTCATTTTGTGTAGGTCTTTGATTGAGTTCAACCAAAAACCAATTTAGTTTCTCACACCTAGAGTTCCACTGATTTAACCACTTTTTGCAATTCTACAGATCTTCGATTTACAATATTGATAAGACACGCGAAATCATCTGGAATAAGTAGGCCTTCTGGTACCATAATTCACATAAACAGCCCAAGTCTGATCCAAATACCGAGCCGGTTTATGATCGAATCTGATTCAGCCCTAATAGAATCAAATAAAATGAGCTCAATAAAAGCAAAGCGTCTTTTCAATCGGGCTTACAAAACAAATATATCGCTTTTTGGGTAAATGGCAGACAAATAAAACAGCCGACGTCCCAGTGGTGGCATTAAGTAATCTAATATTTGCTATTGTTTGACCATGTATATTACTCGGTGTGAGAGAACCGAGAACAGTTCAAAGATTGTGTTTGTTTTATTGAGTAGTGTGCCTGCTCCGACTACTTCGGACAAAATGACTCACATGTTAGAACGAGTAAAGTCATATGAACTGGTACCTTGAAGAGCATGTGAATTATCCAAATAAGGCCGGTTGCAGAAACAAGGTTTATCCTACCCCAGATAACTTATTATTCTAGAAAACTCTATTTCGATCTGAACGATGAGACCGAGATTTGGTAAACTGTTATAGTCCCCTATAATTCGTTATATAGTTGATTTCATTTAACGTGCTGATCCGTTTTTATGTGAATAGTTCTCATGACAACTGTTTAAGAGTATAAATTCTTATTTCGTTTTACCCAACTCAAAAGTCACCTGAACGCTTGTGATCAAATTGAAGTGATTAGATTTTCGTTTTGGTTCTCATCATTTCCATTTGTACATTAATAGGTTCTTTTATTGTCTGTCATCGATAAAAGGAGTACTTTCCAAGTACTCGGCATTTGTTATCAACTGGTTTCGTGTGTATTAGGGAGGTAAATATATAACTATGTTTACATTCGGCGATCACAACGATTTGTACCTTCCGTCGCTCCGGTAAACTCGTGCGCATGCATAATAATAAAAATTATTATTAATGTTGTCATTGTTCAAGTGGTAACCATGTGGAAGTATGTGTTTTGTTATTCACTTTCACTAAATGTTAGTTTCTTCCTTACTCATTACATCAAGGTGTTCGATTATCAAGAAAACCATGTTTTTTATCTGACCACAATTCGTTGAACAGCGCGGCAAAATTTGTCCAAAAACGGGATCCATAATGACACACTCCAAGACAATAATTACGCCAGCAGAATGCGAATTCTCTAGCCCAGTGAAGTCGGAATCGTAACCCACCTGCGTGCGCATAAGCAACGACTGTGCTCGTTCTTTGCCCGAGATGGATCTAATCAGATAACTACATCGAAGGTTCTACCATTTATCTTTTGTAATGCACAATATTAGGGATTTTTATACAATATGGATATGCATTACTGTATAATCCTCATGCAGAAAGTTTGCCGTGTTTCACATTGCACATTACTTAAGTGCAATTATTAAATTGATTCACCAGCTTTCCTCCCCACCAGTTGTCATATTGTGGTCAGAGCCACTTTGTCCTGTAACAGAACATCCTTGTCCACAAAAGCACACGATGGGTCAAGGCCAGCGATAGGGCAGACTGGTTTTATTTATCATCGAAGACCGCAATATACATAGCTGTCAATAATCATTCCACACTTTCCAAGTAAACAACTCCAAAGAAGGTTTGTCAAGTAAATACCAGTTAGGTATCCACATGTGTTGCAGACTCTGTGAATGCATGTCACCTTCGTTGTGAGAAACAATGATTGTTCAAGCTTTTGTTGAGTGGTTTACGTAGGTAATTCCAGTGGTGATTCGTTATGACAAATTAGCAAATATTTGACCAGAATGTCGAGACACCCAGGGATGAAATAAATTAGTAGAATAAACTGTAAACAGATTACTGGGTATCAGACAAGCAACTAGTTTCGTTGTGATAACGTTCACGCATACAACTTGATCTGCAATTGGTATTCATTCATACGTTAGTTATATTCTGCATGATCACATGGTAGTGTGATAATAAATACCATATTTAACGACCTTAAAATAGATGGCACTCACGTTTATCAAGTTTTGTTCGGATAATAGGTTGAATGCCACTCAAGGCGATCACTTTTAGATGAATGAATATGTTTTGCATATCAAGCAATAATCTGTGTCACAAGGCTCCGGGTGACTATTTACACTTGGCATACCTTTTACGTGAAGTTATGAGCTCGATCATCAATCGCATCATTCGAGAAGGGGAATATATGCGGGTGTTTGTAAATAAATGTCTTTCTGCTTTCCCTCTATTGTGGCATGAAAGCCTCTATAAATACTTGCAATAACTTTGAGAGAATTTGGTGAGCTGATTGGGTTATTTTTGGCACGCCTTATCCTTATAACTCTGTTCTCCATCCTATTCAACTCAATATCTTATAGCTTATCAAATTGTTAACCTTATCTTTTTCATTTTACCTCTTTTTATTGAATAAACAAGCATAAAATTTTCAGGAAGAGAGAAGCAGGCCAATCAAAGGGCTGTCCTTCTGCACACAATGGGGAAAGTCAGGCGATAGTGATGGGATTCGAACACATCCCCGAGGTGATGATCTGGTGATGTTCGAACCGACCACCAACACCACCTTTGTAGTAACACAGCTAGATGTGCTCATGTTTTATTTTTCCTCCGGAGGGGACACCATAACTTGAATCTCATGAATCTCATGAATCTCGGTTAGTTAGGGGGTACCATGCTTGTGTTCTAAGTATGAGGTCTCGGACTCTACTCTCAGTGCGGTATATGGATTGAAAAGCAACACTGGCTCAAGTGATCCCTTACGAGAGAAAGTTGAACTTTCTAAGATAATTCAGTTTAACAGATAAATGAAATCTTTCGTAGGCACACAATATCCCTTTTGGTATTCACTTATAGGATAAAATAAAACCTCGTAGTGGTACTCAAGTCTGAAGTTATGTGGTATTGGAAATTATTTTTATTCATTATTGCGTTATAGTGACTACACCAATGAACCGTAATTCGGGAAAAGATGCGCATCGGACAAAATGAAATTCCTAACGGGATGTAGATTGACTCTTGGCCCGACATCACTCACCTATTCCTTGAACGCAGCAATAATCTGAACGCGATTCTCGGTAGCAAATGCCCGTTAGTTATTATTTACAATACTTTTGATAGACCACATCCCGTTCTCTTGCAATGGCCTGTTTAGAAGTACGATTGATTTTTCGCGGATAGCAGCAGCTCAGTAGCGTGAACTTCCCACAATCCAAGACAACAATTTGTTGTGCTAGACAACATAAATTGAACAATTAACCTTGCCCTAGAAATCCAACGGATACATTCTGACATTGTCTAGGGAAACCTATAGTGGAAGTGAGCTTACCTACTAACTAGTGGATTCCATATATATCTGTAAGTTAAATGAGTGGAATTATCAGTACTATCGAAGTAGTCCCGTGGCTCAAAAGAAATTGGACAATTCATTACGTTGTTTAGTGAAATTTATCTGATACAACAGTTAATATTTCGGACGGCACTGTCAATCAAAAAACATTTACTTTTATGAAAAGGTTGAATAATTGTCTCTAAATACATTTTAAGATCGATTGCTAAGAGCACTTTATGAATTGCACACGGAAATGTATCAGACGCTGGGTTTTTGAAGTCACTTTGATGCTGCTTTTTTGTCAGACGTGAACTGTTTAGTAGGAAATCGGTTCAAGGTTCTGTGCGTAATAGTTTAATGTAGTGATCGAAAACAGTCATATTGAGTGAGCCCCTCCAAACGTAATCAGAAAGTAAGCAGTATGGATTTTCGTCCAGGGTTGTCCACGTGTTTTATGAAGTCACACCACCAAACATGATAATTTGTTTTAAACGATCAGGTATAAGCAATAAGAAATGATTACCGAGTACCATACATTGCTGACACTGGTACAACTATCAAAAGATCCTCAGTTTGAAGTCTATGCTCTATATGTTTAATCTTCTTACTGCGATAGTTTGGTTTTGGTTTTACAAATTCTGTGATAGCTGCCAACAACATCCCACCATGTATATAAAATTTATTTTCCGCTTATTTTATGAAGCCAGGTTTGAAGAAATCAATAAATCGGTGAATTTAGCTCCATTGATGGTATAAACTGACCTCCCTCTCGTCGGACTTCATCTGGACTGTCCGACAGTCTAGTAAGCCACGCAAATGGGGTGCACCAGGTATTGCTCAGCACAAAGCTCATCAACGGTGTAAATGTATTTCAAGTTTGAATTTCAAACCTGTAAAGAGAATGTGTGCCTGTAACTACTTTTCCAAATCAGTTATGCTGGAGCTTACCAAACTGACTAACTCAAGTTTAATGAAACATTCTTTGCAGCAACAGTCAGTGATTTGCCAAAACGTACAAGAGAGACACAGCACATTTCTAACTGTAATCATGCGATCATCCCTGAATCAGATTTTCTCAGACGTTTTCTACGAATAAACATGATGAATTGTTGATTGGGTTAGTGATAACTAATGTAAGCAAAATATATGTAAATGATTCCATAACATCAGTGGATGTTTTTGCTGCAATATTCCCAGTTTGACGATTGTCAATCGAAAATGCTTAAGTAATTATAATATTTAGTTTCATTCTTGTTTGCACCAACGTTCAAAATAATGCGATCCATAATGACCAAAAAATTAAGACTTGGATTCTCCAAGAATGTTTGGTGAATACAACTGGATTCCGTGTAAAGTCTGGTCGAATTTCCAGTATCTTGGTAGCATTTCTGTTGAGCAAATGAGCGACTGACCAATCATGCTTCAGCCCCTTAAATCTCAAACGCAAATGTTTTTGAGGAGATTTATTTTTCTGATGATCCTTCTGATGATCGTTTCTCAACACATTCACTGCTCAGTAGTTCAATTTAACCAACTGGGTCCTATTTAAACCGATACATACAATTAAGTTCTTCGTCATTTTACCGTTTTCATAAACATTGCATAATAAATGAATGACTGGAGCGTGCGAGCCGTTTGGCCTAAAAACTGAGTAACTGAGTAAATTATAACCACAATAAAATGAGTTGATCAGTATGTCAATCAATATTACGCCAATTAATACACTTCCGACATTTTTCAGTTCATAACATTCTAAACCTTTCCGATACTGCCTCGAAAAGTGGACTATATTTTCACGGATAACGCACTTATTGACTGAAACGACCCGGAAGAAAGTGTCATGCCAGATCAGAACATGTCTTGTTTGTCGGACGTGAAGCCCACAATGATATGCGTCGGAGAGAACAAGATAGAAAACTTGGTTAAGGGTGTCTTTTGGGGAGGGGACAATGGGTCAAAGCGGAACCCGATTCAGCTGCATCTGCGCACTTCGATGCTGATGTGCAGATATGCTGAAATGGGATGTGTGAACGCTGTCTCGGAAGTGTCCGTGAAAATGGGTTTTTCGGGTTATGCTGATTTATAAATGTTTACTTGGCACGACGAGAAGGATGGGGGGGGAGAGGGAGGGAAGTGCAACACGGTAATGACGGATGGGATGAGCCACTTATCAGACATGGGAACGCACGTCGTTGAAGAGAGGAAGAAAGCGGGAACAGAAATAACTGACTATCATTTGTAATCGATAAAATGCTGTCATCTTTTGGATTTCTCATTCTGATTAAGGAATACATGTGTTTCAGATGTAATCTTCATCGCCTGGAAGAACAGACAGCTTGAAATGTTCACTTATCTGGAAGGCATGTCTACAACACTTTATATTATACGCTTTTCGAATACATCAGTAATAGTGATAGTTTCATATCACACAAAATAAGACCGTACCTTGCGCTTAGTGCTCAAAGAGGGCTTGAAGAAAGAAAACACCCTTACTTAATCCCTCAGTGTGCAACAATCTACGGTGTAGGTCACAATTTTGGATTCAGTTTTCATCTATTGGAGACCCCATAGGAATATGAAAATATTATGCACTACTGGTGAGTATAAAAGGAAGGTGAACTAGCCGTACAGTGCCTATTGATGATCATTACTAAAAGATACGTTTCTTTCAAAGAAGTGGTTCAACGGTGGTCAATGAAACATGTCGGAACTGAGTTCATTCGAACGATTTGCCTATACTAAATGCCATGAGTCATTTTTCAATCACAATTGCACTGATAATTAGCCGTGTATGATAGAATTTTGTGGGAACGTTGATGCGGACTCATTTTTTGTGTAAATCTTTACTTGGCGATCTCATCTTAGATGGCATGAGGTAAATAAATCGAATGGTTGAGAGGAGCATATCAGCCTTAGAGGAGAAATGTGGATTGCTTTTTTTAATTTCCCTGAAAGCACTTGTATGAATGACTTAAAGATTTTCCACTCTGGAAATTGTTTTTCTTCTGCTCCGTTAGTTTTCCAAATTGAGCTTTAACGTTTTGATACCAAACCAGTGCTGCTTTCTTTTACCGGTGAAAAAATATGTTTTAGATCAATCACCTATACGGTAGCTTTTGGATTCCCGGACCAGCTGAACTAATGAAGTCGATTGCATCTGTGAAGTCGATGAGAGGCAGGCATCCTGTGTTTGGTTGCAACATACCAGTCATTGTAATCATTCATACTCCTGTGTCGAGAACATATCCACTATTTGCACGCCATTNNNNATTGGTCGCCGTAAAGCGGGTTCAGAATTTACTTGGAAATTTACTACGTGAATTAAAATGATTTGAGAAAGATTCATACAATCAACAACTATGATCTTTGGACCTGGTAGTGAACCACGTCAAGAACCTAATCATTCCTTTGGTTATACTGCTTATATTGGCGGGGCCTTCGAAATTGGCCGCGCGGTCCGTTACGTCGTCGGACTTGGAACTACACAATCACTCTTCACTGAATTTATTTGGGATACACGTCCTTCGTTGACATAGAAACGTTGTGTGATTATGGTCATCTTAAATTCCGTGAAATACTC